>OVAY01000268.1:0-71892 GCA_900406395.1 Kernera saxatilis | reverse complement strand
AAAGCCTAATGAAATGGACAGCACTCGAACAGAGCTGATGTGTAGATACAAAGAGCGAAATAGGACCACACCGGATATCACAACTCTCACAGATAAGAGCAGCAACAGAACGACACCGGAACAGAACCAAAAGACCAAACCGAACGGGAGGAAACCTGCAGGACAGAAAGAGGACAAAGGCAATAGAAACAACCATGATCACGCCACCAGAACGGGAAGGTTCCAAACCGGAGACGAAACATAAAGCCAAGGGCGACAAGAGGAAACCGAAGAAACCCCAACCCTAGCACCAACACTTCGCCTAGGAGAGACTGGTGAGCACCCAGATCTGAAAAAGGCTGACGAAACTGCAACCCGTAAGGAAGCCCACTGCCAACGAGCTCAGAACCACCACCGGAAAGCTTCGCAAATCTCAAACCTCCACCAAAACCAGAAACGCAGCCAACAACACCTTAACCACAACAAGACGTCACCACTAGAGACTTCACCATACGAAAGCAAAACAAGACATGGAGATCTATCTCTCAAACCCAAAATCTAAAAAACTAGATCTAGATCTAGAAATAGGGATCTATCTCCCAAAACCAAACAGAAGCAAAAGCCAGAGAAAAGAAACGAAGCACTACAACTAAGACAGCAAAGCAAAATGGTACCACCGTCGGAGGGACGGCGGCCACCAGAACCAAGATGAACGGACGAAACCCTCTTCTCTCTCGCTTCTTTTCTCTCTTTTTTTTTTTTTTGGGATGAACCAGAGAACTCCTTTGTCAGATTCTTTTTCAGGATGGGGTTTTTTTGAAAAGTTGTTGTATCTGAAATCATTTAATCGATAAATACAAAAATCATATAAGAATTTGTGTGTACGAAATATACGGGCTATTATTATTGACAAAAAAATACGGACTATATTAAGCCTTATAAAAGCCCATTGACATGTGGAAACTATAATCCCGGCCTTAATAAATGGAGTACATAATATACATAAATCCAAGATAATTCGTAGATAATGGTGAAATTTTTAAAAGAGAAATAGTTTGTGGCCAAGCAAATCTTGAAATGGGAGAATCAACAAAAAAACAAAAACAAGATTTCTTTCTTCTTTATAAAAAAACAAATCTTAAATATTATCTTTCTTTTTTTTTTTTAATAGGGAGAAGATATATAAAACCCCTAATTCTCTTGACTTCAAAAACCCTAGTTTCAGGGATCCCATCAAACAGTTTCCATCTGTGAAGATTTTATAACATTGGGAGAATTGATGACGTCATAATTTTGAAAAAAAAATACTTATCCAAATAAGTAAATATACGAAAATATTATTGTTAACAACCCTGGTTTCAAAAATTTGACGTCAAATTATTATCTCTCCATTTAAAAAAAAAAAGAAAAACTCATTAAATTTTTGTTTGCCTTGGTAAAACGACAGCGTCCGCAAAGCACACAAGAGGTCTTGGTACTTCACCAACTGAGCCGAGGGTAATTTGGTAATTTTCGAATCATCCTCATAAAACGACTGAGAAGATAAAATCCCAAAGCAAAGAGTGATTTTTTGTTCGCTCACTGACCTTATCTCTCCCAATTCTCTCTTCTTCAAAGAGAGCGAGAGAGAGAGCAATTCTCATTCATAAAATCGTCCACAAATTATCAGAAAGGGGGTAAATTTCTTAAAACCCTTAACCCTTATCGCTATCTCCTTCCTCCCACAAGTTTGTGGAAAGTTCAATAAAATCTCAGTAGCAAGCGGAGATGGACTCAAAGGCAGAACAAACCAACCCGTTTTACGCTTCGGGACAATCAGGTTTTCATTGCCATCCTCTTCTTTCGTTGGGATTTAATCTGGTTTTCGGAAATAGGGTTTTAATCAGAGGAACTATTTGTCGATTGTTGTTACAGGAAAAACTTATGCTTCCGTTGTCGCCGCCGCTGCTGCTGCATCCGCCAGTAACGACGGTGGGGATGTGAGTAGTGCGAAGGAGTTCGATTCCTCATCGGAGGCTGTGTCTGGAAATTCGGAAAAGGGTACTGTTGGTGGAGCCGATAATTTATCTGACGCGGAGAAGGTGAAGGAGAAGTCGAGTTTGGAGGTTGGACGCGATGAAAAAATTTCTGGCGAGGGGGATTCGTTGAAGGAGGATTCTGCCACCCCTGAGGCCCCTTCATCGTTATCTCCGAAGCCAGAGGTTGTTTCTGATGAAACAGTTGGAGAAGAGGGTGTAGGGGTTACCGAGGAGAACAAGAAAGTTGAAGAGGGTGTGAATGATAATGAAAACGATGGTGAGGGTAAGCTTGAAAATGGGAGTGTTGATGTTGAAGAGAAACAGGCTTCCACGGAAGAGATAGTGGATAGCAATCCGGGAATGGAGAGAGAGGATATTGGGGAGAGTGAGAGTAAAGTGAAGGGTGTGGAAGAAGCTGATGAGGTAACAAGGGCAGATGGAACCACTGAGGAGGAGAGTGAGTTCAGTGGAAAAGTTGATGTTGACGACAAAAGTGATCATGTTATCGAAGAAGAGGTTGTGAAGTTAACTACTAAAGGAGACTTCGTTGTGGACTCGTCGGCTATAGAGTCTGTACATGTTGATGTGGCAAAACCAGGGGTGGCTGTTGTAGGAGACCCAGAGGGAATTGAGGAGATGAAAATTAAAGCTGATGGTGAAAATCTTGAAGTGGCTAATAAGTTTGATCAAATTGGCCATGATGATGGTGGTGGATTTGAACTTGAGTCTGATAAGGCCATTGAGGAGGGAGGAGAAAAGTTGACTAGCGTCGCAGACTCTATCGCAGACTCCTCTAAACTAGAATCTGCTGATACCAATGCTGCAGAGCCAGAGGTTGTAGCTGTCGAGAGTGCGAATGAACCAAAGGATGCGGAGGAAGCTAATGGATCGGAGAAGGGTATGACTTATGCTGAGGTAATAAAGGCAGATAGTGCAGTAGCTGACAATGGAACCAAAGAGGAGGAGAGTGTGTTCAGTGGCGTAGGCGATGATGAAGAAGAGGGTGTGAAGTTAACCAACAAAGGAGACTTCGTGGTGGACTCATCTGCTATGGAATCTGTGCATGTAGATGTGGCAAAGCCAGGGGTTGTTGTTGTTGGAGACGTAGAGGGGAGTGAGGTGCTGGAAACAGAAGGTAGCATCGCTGATGCGCATAATAAGTTTGATCCAGTCGGCCAAGTTGAAGGTGATGGAGTTGAACTTCAATCTGATAAGGCCACCGAGGAGGGAGGAGAGAACTTGACTAGCGGAGGAGACTCTATTGTTGACTCCTCAGTGGTGGACTCTGTTGATGCTGATATTAATGTTGCAGAACCAGGTATTGTGGTTGTTGGGGTGACGAAGGAGACTGAAACCAAGGAGTATGATGAGGTTGAAAAGACCATCCCCAATATTGAGGAACCTGATGACCTTACTGCTGCATATGATGGAAATTTTGAATTGGCTGCTAAGGCAGCATCAGAGGCAGCCAGAGTAGAGCCTGACGAACCAAAGGTAGGTGTGGAAGAAGAAGAATTGCCTGTTTCTGAAAGTTTTAATGTGGGTTCAGTTGATGCAAGAGAGGATTCAAAGCCAGCAACTGAGTCACAGTTTGAAGCAAACTCTAACCTAGAGGTCCGGGAAATTTCTGAAGGGGACAATGCTGAAGAAGCTGGAAACAAGATCCCAGTCGCAGATATTGTTTCTTCTCGTGAGTTTAGCCTTGAAGGCAAGGAAGTGGACCGGGAACCTTCTGGAGAAGGTGTTATCGGGGTCGATGGGTCTGAAAGTGAAGAAGAAACTGAAGAGATGATTTTTGGGAGTTCTGAAGCTGCAAAACAGTTCTTAGCAGAGCTGGAAAAGGCTTCTTCTGGTATTGAGGCCCATTCTGATGAAGCAAACATTTCTAACAATATGTCAGATAGGATTGATGGCCAGATTGTCACCGATTCTGACGAGGATGTAGACACAGAGGACGAAGGTGAGGAGAAAATGTTCGATTCTGCAGCTTTGGCTGCACTATTGAAGGCAGCCACTGGTGGTGGAAGTTCAGAAGGTGGCAATTTTACCATAACATCTCAGGATGGTACGAAGCTTTTCTCTATGGATCGCCCTGCTGGTTTGAGTTCATCTTTAAGACCTTTGAAACCTGCAGCAGCTCCACGTGCAAACCGTTCCAACATCTTTTCTAATCCTAATGTCACAATGGTTGATGAGAGTGAGATTAACTTGAGTGAGGAAGAGAAACAGAAGTTGGAAAAGTTGCAGAGCCTCCGTGTGAAGTTTTTGCGGCTTTTGCAAAGGTTGGGGCATTCAGCAGAAGATTCAATTGCAGCGCAGGTTCTTTACCGTCTTGCACTACTTGCTGGGAGACAAACAGGGCAGTTATTCAGTCTTGATGCTGCAAAGAAGAAGGCTGTGGAGTCTGAGGCTGAGGGAAACGAAGATTTGAACTTCTCTCTAAACATACTGGTCCTTGGAAAAGCTGGGGTGGGTAAAAGTGCTACGATAAATTCCATTTTGGGAAATCAGAAGGCGTCCATTGATGCTTTTGGGCTCTCAACCACTTCGGTGAGAGAAATTTCTGAAACAGTGGGTGGCGTCAAGATTACCTTTATTGATACCCCGGGTTTGAAGTCTGCTGCGATGGATCAAAGTACAAATGCAAAAATGTTGTCTTCTGTAAAGAAGGTAATGAAGAGGTGTCCCCCTGATATTGTTCTCTATGTGGATCGGCTTGATACTCAGACCAGGGACTTGAACAATTTGCCCTTGCTAAGGACGATTACTGCTTCTCTTGGTACATCCATATGGAAAAACGCCATAGTGACATTGACCCATGCTGCTTCTGCCCCTCCTGATGGCCCAACTGGCACCCCTTTGAGCTATGATGTGTTTGTATCGCAGTGCTCACATATTGTTCAACAGTCTATTGGACAGGCCGTTGGTGATCTACGTTTGATGAATCCAAGTCTGATGAATCCAGTTTCTCTTGTTGAGAATCACCCCTTGTGTAGGAAGAACAGGGAGGGAGTGAAGGTTCTCCCGAATGGCCAAACTTGGAGACCTCAGCTGTTACTATTGTGCTACTCCCTTAAGGTTTTGTCAGAAGCAAATTCTCTACTGAAGCCTCAAGAACCATTGGACCATCATAAAGTATTTGGTTTCCGAGTTCGATCCCCGCCTCTCCCTTACTTGTTGTCTTGGCTGTTGCAGTCCCGTGCACATCCTAAGCTCCCTGCAGACCAAGGTGGTGATAGTGTTGACTCTGATATCGAAATTGATGATGTGTCTGATACTGAGCAGGAAGATGGGGAAGATGACGAGTATGACCAGCTGCCACCATTTAAGCCTCTTCGAAAAACCCAACTTGCAAAACTCTCAAAGGAACAGAGGAAGGCATATTTCGAGGAGTATGATTACCGGGTGAAGCTCCTGCAGAAGAAGCAATGGAGAGAGGAATTGAAGAGGATGAGGGAAATGAAGAAAAATGGGAAGAAGGTGGGTGAAAGTGAGTATGGTTTTCCGGGAGAAGAAGAGGATCCCGAAAACGGGGCTCCAGCTGCAGTGCCAGTTCCATTACCCGATATGGTCTTGCCACCTTCATTTGATAGTGATAACTCAGCTTACCGATACCGTTTCCTGGAACCCACTTCACAGCTCCTAACCAGGCCAGTTTTGGATACCCATGGTTGGGATCATGACTGTGGGTATGACGGTGTCAATGCAGAACACAGCCATGCTTTAGCAAGCCGGTTCCCTGTCACTGCTACTGTCCAAGTCACCAAGGACAAGAAAGAGTTCAACATTCATCTGGACTCCTCGGTGTCTGCTAAGCACGGCGACAGTGGATCCACCATGGCAGGGTTTGATATCCAGAATGTAGGTAAGCAGCTTGCATATGTTTTCAGAGGAGAAACCAAATTCAAGAACTTGAGGAAGAACAAGACGACTCTTGGAGGGTCAGTGACAATCTTGGGCGAGAATGTTGCCACTGGTGTCAAACTTGAAGACCAAATAGCACTCGGGAAAAGGTTTGTGCTTGTGGGCAGTACAGGGACCATGAGATCACAGGGAGATTCGGCCTATGGTGCAAACCTAGAGGTCAGGCTTAGGGAAGCTGACTTCCCAATAGGTCAGGACCAATCCTCTTTAGGGCTTTCTCTGGTGAAGTGGAGAGGCGATTTAGCCCTCGGAGCCAATCTCCAATCTCAAGTCTCTGTTGGAAGGCACTCAAAGATTGCGCTTCGTGCAGGGCTTAACAACAAGATGAGCGGACAGATCACAGTCCGAACCAGCAGTTCAGATCAGTTGCAGATTGCTCTCACGGCCATTCTTCCAATTGCTATGTCCATCTACAAGAGCCTTCGACCAGAAGGACCGACCGACAAGTACAGCATGTACTGATATCTCGGCAACTCCCTCTGCTGATGAATGCTGGAGAAGGATCTTTATGTTACTGGTTTTAGTTCATGTTTTTTTTTTCATTTTAATAAAAACTTTGTTGAGATTTTCTCAAAGTTGTATTTTGTTCTGTTGAGAGGTACCTGTCGGATTTATCTTGTATCAGTAATTCTTCACTTTCAGTAATTCCTCAGAAAATGGAGTCTAGTTCAGTCTTCTTTTGCTTCTACTTCTCATGCTGATGATGTTGCTTGGATTGTGTTTGGTCGTTTGTTACTTAAATTTCTGCAGAATATACTAAAAGTTCGTGAAGAATCTTTACCCAGGTGCGTACTCTAATCTTTACCGGACCCTACATCTCAACGAGTTCTTCACCAGGATCTTACTGTTCTCACTAGCTCAGAAATTGTTGGATTATAGCGGCGAATTGAACTGGATGATGACGGACAAACTCTGGTGATTAAAAAAAGGATATTTCTTGGTGGAGTCAATCTGTGAATATTCAAAGCCTTTAACTTTGGCAATAACCAGAGGCTGCAGATCCGACAAGATATCGTCATTTTTCAGATCCGACAAAGCATGGAGACTTTAAGGATAAGAACGTCCAAAGTCTTAGGTCAACTTGTTTACCGAGAAATTAAGGTCAAAAGTAAGATTTCCTCAATCAAACTCGCACTAAAGTCTTTGTATACTATCCTCACTAATAGTTAATGAGTAACTCCTTACTTAAAGACTTTCTAGAGCGCGTTCCACGGATTTGATTCTATAAAATATTTTAATATTAATTTATTAAAATTTTAAATAAATTAATTTTAGTTTTTGTAATTTTTTAAGTTTGTATATGTATTTTAAAATATTTAAAATTATTAGAGTTATTAATTATCACGACATCTAATATATTCAAAAAAAAAAATTTAAATTTAGCTTTAACCTATAACAATGTCATTATAATTTCAATCATCTTTTCAACTATTTATATTGGTTATTTTTTTTGAGATATTAGTTTCAAATTACAACCTCACTTTATCTTTATATGTTATAAATATATTGTTTTATGAATCTCATTTGGCATAAAATAAAAAATATCAATCATCTTTTTTTTTTNCCTTTTTTTTTTTTTTTTTTAGATTATGGCATAGATATGCATTTTCACTTGAAATATGATACAAATACACCACAATCCAAAAGAAAATGTGTTTAATTATGGCATAACACATCACTTTTTATATGAGTGCTTTATTGTATAGTTTCTGCTAACTTGAATATATTTTAAATATGTATTTTTCTTCAAATTATAAATTTTTTCTTATATTCAAAAAACCTTTTACAATTTTATATTACTATTACATTTAACCATTTAAATTTTATTTTTCAAACAAAAAAAAGCATTAAATTTTTAAATAATTTTTTTAAGCTACCTTTGTTCCATTTTAGTTTTATTTTTTGAATTGTATATTTTATTAAATGGTTATTATTTTTAGTTATCTAAACTTTTTATAGATTAGTTTTTTATTTTTTAATCTTCATATTTTTTTAACTAAAATTCTATAATTATTTAAATAATTTAAATTTCAAATATTTAAATTTATAAAATATTTATAATTTTCCCAAAATTCAGATTTTAGAAATATTACTTAGGTGAATATGTAAACTTATTAGTATATTTTCAAATAAAATATATTATTTTTAAATTTATATATTTTAAAATTTTTGATATGTATTTTTTATTTAAAAATTAATATTTTTATTATGAGTTAATTTTTTTAAATTCATTACTGTTACAAATAAACTTATAATTTTAATTCTAAATAATTTGTATTTCAAAAAATAATTGTTCTTTCATTTTTTTTTTAAGTTCATTACTTTTTTTTTAATTATTACTTTTTTGGTAATATCATACTTTTAATGAAAAAAAAATAGTAATGTAAATTATGTGAATTAATTAAATTATTAATTTTAGTTTTAATAATCTTAATTATTTGGTGATGATGTAGACACTTAGATAGAGAGAAAATTTTCCTATTATATATATGATTGCGATCTTTGTATTAAATAGCTAACTAGGCTGTTGTACTATAGAAGAGCTTGAAGATTAGGTAAATAGTTTTTGATTCAACAAAGATCTCTCAACAACAAAAGCCACGCATAACTGAGAAGAAAACAGAGGACACAACCCAAAGAAAAACAGAGGACACAACCCAAAGAAAAACAGAGTACTGAGAAATTGGGCAATGAGGCAGCCACTTATTTACTCTGAGCATTATTTATGTGACTGAAGCAGAACCATTTTTTCCTTTTTAGATATTTCTCACTGAAGGATCTTCTGGGAAGCTGGCCTCTTGGTGATCTCAGCCACCCACTCGTTGACACGTGGACGCTCGGCGAAGAGCTTCTTGGTGGGAGTTCCGAGCAGATATTGAATCACAGGAATGTGGTGGAGATCGGTCAAAGTAAAAGTGTCACCAGCCAAATACTTGAACTCCTTGAGCCTAGCCTCGTAGACATCAAGGACCTTGGCTAACTTAGCCTCTTCTTCTGCAACGACGGCTTGGTCTGTGGTCAAGCCGTAGATGAGCTTGAAAACTTGTTCCCAAGCAAGCTTTGAAGCCACTGGGTCGAACTGGTGAGCTTCTACTTCTGTTCCAATGGCCATGATTGCATAGTGGGCTATGTTCTTGGGGTCGGCTGGGAGAAGGTTGGTTCCTTGGTCTTGGTATCGGTGAGCTATGTACTGAGTAATCGCTCTAGATTCTGCAGAAAGAACCCAATTCATGTTGGTGATTTTGTCAAATCAGATGATTTTGTCAAATCAGATGATTTTGTCAAATCAGATGATTTTGTCAAATCAGATTTGAGATTGAAAACATATATGCACAGGAAACATTCATACCGAAAAGCTTGAGGTCTCCATCTTCAAAGGCTGGAACTTTACCGAAAGGCTGCAATATCAAAATCAACACAAAACATGTAAGATTCAGACAAGAGTCATCAAAATGGTTGGTCTTGTCTTACAACAACACAGATAGATATACTTACATTGCGGGAGAGGAAAGGCTCTTTCTTGTGCTCACCGTCTTTGAGCTCGACATGAACGAGCTCAAAGTCGAGGTTTTTCTCGTGGAGGGCAAGGAGAACTCTCCTGGTGGAAGTGGAAGCAGCGTGTCCGAAAACTTTGATGCCCGTCATTGATTTGGTTACTAAGAAACTCTTTGAAGACTGAGAGAAAGAGTAAGAGATGTGATGTTTGATGTTGAAGTTGGAGGTGATGAAATAAGACACAAGTAGTGATGGTATTTATAAAATTGAAAAACAGAGTATTTAATGCATTCTCATCAATGTTTAATATTATTTAACAGATAAGTAACGCCTCTACAAGACCGTCGCAACCAATATTGACTAGTCTTCTAAGGCGGCTTTTTCAAAGTAGAAATGGATTGATTAACGTTTGGATATTTGTTTTTACTTGTATTTAATGTAATCAGAGAAAAGATCAAACAAGTGCGTAGTAATAACGCCCAAATGACTCAGATAAAGCATTCAATGTCATCAGAGAAAAGCTCAAACAAGTGCATAGTAACGCCCAAATGACTCGAACTTCCACCTAATAGTCAAGCTTCATCTAGTACCGGCCACTGGTTATTACCGGTTCGGTCTTGTTCCGGCTAGTTTTTTGATGCTCCAAATCGGCTTGCCTTCTTGGTTATATCTTCTTAACCAAATAAAAATGCTTTTCGAGCTTTTGAATGGTTTTTTGGGATCGGTTCGGTTTATCTAGATTGAACATTCCTAAGTAGAATTTTCGGCATGGTTTCCCGGTTACTTAAAAGAGTTCTTTTTATGTGGAGTTTGATGGAGCAAAGTTTAGTTTAGTGATTGAAATTCTGGTATGGATTTCCGAATCCCGGTTAAAAACAGTTTCTTTTGATGTGGAATTTGATATAATAATGGTTACTCTAGTGGTTAGAAAAACCGGTTTGGTTTTTAAATTCCTTTTAATTCGGAATTCAAACTTTGGTGTCGGAAAAAATCAACATTTTTTTGAATATAGATGCAAGGTAAGTATGAACAAATGTATAAAGAATGATAACCAAAGATGTTGAGAAGATGGAATTTTCAAAGGATTTTGTTGGAAGAAAAATCCTCATTTTTGACAATCTGAAGAAAAGTAACTCGAAAAAACAACAAATATTTAAACAATTTGTATCCTATCATATTTATCAGATTCCCTTAAGCTGTCCCAAAAGACCTGTCAAGGTCGTCCATTTCTCAAATGCACTAGCCGATGACACGAAAGCGAGCTTAGATGACTCTATATCGTTCTTGTTCACTGCGAAAACAAATCAAAACCAAGATTCAAGAAGTTTTTTTATTATGTTTTAACTGAACAATTTGATTCTTATGAATGGAGAAGTTAAGAAGAAGAACGAACCTGATGTAATAAGAGAAGCTAAAGATGAATTAAATGCTTCCACTTCTGTATTCTCTTCTGGGCTTGTACTCAACTGTCATAAGAATACAAAGGAGAGCTTCAACATACAGTAACAAAACCATCTTTGTGAAGAGGTAAAAGGATCAAGAAAGACCTTTGTGAAAGCCAGATTAACGGTTTTGACCCATTCGGTATCAATGCCTTTCCCCAAAACCAAACCAGCAGTTGGTAGATCATTGTTCTCAATGGCTTGTCCTACTTTGCTTAGCTTGTAAACAAGATCCTGCAAATACCCTGAAAACACACTATATGCTTTTAGGTTTGGGAACCAACCAAGAAGATCGTGACAAAAAGAGAGGATCACATTTGTTCCTGATTACTTCATGTTGTGTTGGTGGAAGAAAAGGGAAACAAAACCAGATTAGGGTTTGATGTAAGTAACATTGGAACAAAGCCAATTAAACTATGCAGACCATAACACAAAGAGAAGGCGGCCCACAAAAGAGTAAAACTTTTCCATCAGTTTGTTCTGATTACTTCATGTACCGTTGGAAGAAGATAAAGGAAACAAAACCAGACTAAGGTTAAATGTAAATGGCATTGGAACAAAGCCAATTAACTATGAAGACCATAACACAAAGAGAAAACACATTCGTCTGTAAAAGAGTAAACTTTTCCATCAATTTGTTCTGAATAATGTAAAGAGCATTGGAACAAGCAAATTAACTATGAAGACCATAACACAAAGACCAAAATTTGCAATTTTCTTAACACTTAGACAAAATAACAAAAACCAAAATTTGCAATACTCTCAACAACACACTCACTCACACACACACACACACAAATACAAAGATGAAAAGATTGATTGTTTGAATGAACATTTGAGGAAATTGCAAGAGATACCCTTTTCCTTGACGGCAGAATTAAGAACAGCTTGTCTCTCAATCCTCTTTTTCCGATCTTGCTTCACTTTCTCCAGCAGCTCTTCATCGTCATCGGCTTCAAGAATCGCTGCATTCGCGTCGCGGCTACTTCTGTCATTAACCACGAGTCCAATCGCAAGAAAGCTGCTCATAAATCCAAGAGACAAATCCCTTCTGTTCCATAACAGAGACGATGTCTGGTTCTTGTTGTTTCCTGAGTATGCAATTTGGCTCTTCTTCGAAGAAGTTGAAGGAGAGAGAGTGGAAGAGAAGAATGGGTTTAGGGTTGGAGAACAAAGGAGTGATTTCGCCATTTTTTCTCCTTGTCGACTTCAGAATTTCTACTTGGCATTTGATGGTGATGATGATGATAAGGTCTCTCGCTAGACTTGTTGCCTTGTTTTCCTCCAATCACTCACTCTCACTTGTTTTTTTTCATATCTTTTCTTCTTTTGAATTTTCTCAAAAAAAAAAACATAATTCGTGTGTAAGAATATATAGACCAAAACCAATTTGGTTTTAATCAATTCTAATTTTTTTTTTTAATTAATATCATAGTAATTTATTTATAATTCAATTTAATTGAGATTTGAGCTTTTCTTTTCTCCAAATTGAATCGAACCAAACCCATATAAAAGTTCATTTGTGAGCATTTCTATAGTATAATTTTCTATGATTGAAATATTTGGATTGAAATGCTAGTTGGATAAACCATTTTAGACTAATGACTGACTTCACAACAAAACCAAATTGGCCTCGACAAATATTTCCAACTTTTACCATTAACAAAGTAACAAATACAAACTTGAAGATCCTAAGACTCTAAATTACCCAAAAAGAAGAAGATCCTTTTAGGCCATAGAAGCAAATCCACAATTTTTTTTACTTCCACCACCAAAACTGTCGAAACAAAAACAACTTCCTCATCCTATTATTATAAGCCATGAAGGCTCTAGCTTTGACTGGATCACCATTCAGATACTCAAATGCATACATCTGTTTTGCTTCTTCCAATCCATCAATCTCCATTACTGCTTCCAACAGTTCCTCTGTATTGATCAAACTCTTGCTTTGGTCCACTGCATCAGCTAGGCGACGAATGCTAGAAGCAACCGCTAACATCGCTTCTTTGAACGGATCTGAGCTCCGAGGTCGTTTAAGAGGTTGCCTTAGAGGATTTGGAGGAGGAGGAGCAAGATCTTGAGACTCTTCATGCAAATACTCATCTGCTCCTGCGTAGGACTCTGTTCCATCTGTATCGCTATGATCCTCGGAGCTTGGTAAAGGGAATGAAACAGAGTCTTCTTCAAAGTATTTAACGTCGTTTAGATGATGATTGCTTTCAGTCTTCACCTTGTTATATCTACCTGGAGCTTGATTGTCACCGCATACTATTCTAAGTTCTTCGTACATCTCAATTTGCTTTCCCCTAAATGCTTTTGCATCTGGGCGTACCTGTTCCAACCATTTTTAAGTTATAATGGAAACAAAGAAAGAAGATTTTGAAGAGAAAGAGCAGGGATAATGGTATATTTATACTTACAGAAATATATCTTTTCCAAAGCTCATCACTTTCACAATCGATCATTTTTGTGCTTGAGTTCCACCAGAATCCATCTCGACTAAGTATGTCTTTCATTACTCTGTACCTTTTCTTGATTGTCTTCAGGCGATTGATGACTTTTTGGTTATTCAGGTTTAGATTGAAACGAGTATTAACCGCAACACAAGCAGCAGTGTATGCGTTCTCGTTGAAGCATTTGTCTATTTTGTTCCCGTTTTTCGCCTGGACAGCCAAAGCTTCAATCAGGCACTTATCCATTCCAACGGACCATACAACATTTCTCCCTTTATGCTTCATCTCTCTTCTCTGTACTGGCAAGCCATATTGATCCATTCCTGATTCATTTATGTAAGAAACCATGGAATATAGAGCACAATATGTCAGAAAGCGGTTGCCCATTCAACAAAAAGTTTCCACTTACAATTCTATGCATAAATCATTATACCATAACATCACGAAAGAAAAAGCTTGGTTGTTATCACACACAAATAAAGATGGTTAAAACGAGTTTCCAATTTGATAGGACGAATATATTCCCAAGTGACATGATAAACCTATCTAATCATATAGCATACATGAACTTCCAGTTATAGTGAAACTTTATATGTTAAAAAATTTACTCCATATGTGCGTCGTCAAACAACATGATTCACAGATTTTTCACGCTTAACAATCAAAAATTTGTCAGAAATAACATCACTAGAGCGGTCATGGAAGCACACGACACACGCAACGGAGTTGTGCTCGTATGAATAACTGCATACACTCTTCTGACAGAGAGACAGATTAGTCCACCCATAAAGAACTAGATCATCATGGTCACATATAGTATGTACAGGGCAGGGCACTAAACTCCTACACAGACACTGATTCGCTGGTATCGAGAAAAGTAGCCTTCAAAGTAAAACCATCTCTAGTAAGCGAGATTCGATGGTATTGACAAAAACAAGTTAGAAATCAGACACTATGTCTATTAAATGTAGGTGAACTCTGCTAAACTCGGGCGAAGTAGCAACTTTAAGTTCATCAAGCGTTGAGGTTGAAGAAGGCTCCATTAACATGTAATTTAAGCTAAATAAGCCAAGAACACGAAGCTCTATACCATTAGAATAAAATGACCTAAACTCTGTCTCTCTTCTATGAAACTAATTTTAGCTAATAACAAAAACCTAAGGTAGCTCAAACGAAGCAAATGAGAAAACACAGACACAGTTCGATGATCTCGACCAGAAATTTAAATGCGCATATACCTTCGAAGAAACGAAATCGGATAGATGGTGATTAAACCAGGTCAGATCGCCGATGAACGGAGGAATCAGAAGTGGCGCATGTGAAAGTGCGACATTTCTGAGAAAGGAGAAGTTCGATTAGGGTTTGGTTTCCCCTTTTCTTTTTCGTGTTTTTTTTTTGTTTCCCTTCGGAAAAAAAAGGAATTAAGTAAATTTTCTCGAACCCACCTGAGTACTTCTTTTCTCGAAAACCAAAGTCGTCGAGGAAATTTCCCCATTAGCGCTTTCACAATACGGTGCGTTTTAAAGCCTGTGAACTGGCCCCAGAATCGTTAGTCTGATATTTTCTTGCCTTTTCCCGGAAAATTTCTCTGAACTTTTCGCTCTTTTTTTTTTTTCCGTCTCGGTCTTTCACTTATTAAATCATTAGCCACGTCGCATCATGTATAAACGGGTCAGGCCCGAAACTTGATGTGCTGCTAAACTAGATACTTAATGGGCTGAGTTTGATGTAATTCACAAGGCCCATATTCAAGACTTGAAAACCGCCGGGTTAACGCGTCCGACCCGATTCTTCCCCAAACGTAAACCCTAGCTTCTTCCATCGTCTTATAAATTGCCGCCTGCAACACCTTTCTCCTCAACGATTTCAATTGACCGATGATTCTCCTTAGTAACGACTGTTCTTCTCGTTCTTGTTTCGATCTTTTTTTTTCTTCTTCTTTCTCACTTTTGATTGGTTCAATTGTTTTCAAGTTCTTTTGTTTTTCTCTTCGATTTTGGCGTAGTTAGGATTTACAGTGAGGGCAGTGATGATGAAAATCTACCTATTTTATGAGTAAATTTACTCTGATTAGAAAATTTACCAATGGATCCTTCTGAGCCTTCACTTCAATTCTTCTTGTTTTTGTCCCTGTGTGTTTTTCGCAATTCAGTTTTCTCCGGAAACTTTTATTATTTCAGAATGATTTTTCTTATTGCTTCTTTGAGTTTGATGAGAAAGAGCCAATGGAATGATGATTACACTTATCGGAAATATTAAATTATTGTGTCGACCAAAACTCAGACTACAATTATCTGATCATTTGGCTCTCATCTATTTTCAATAATCTGTTTTTTCTTTGATCTTTTCTTTTTCAATCTAGTTTTAGGTTTTTTTCTTCCCAAGACAATTCTCTTTCGCTGTTTTAGATACTTGTTAACGACATTAGAACAATTAATTAAGAGCATTGTTTCCAACAAAAATTGGATACTGTCTTGACTTAAATCCTTAAGGACCTTATAGAATGAACACACAATGATATAACAAAGATGGGACCAAATCAATACTTGACATTAACTACTTTTAGAATTCGGGAAAACATATGAAACGAACCGGTTCAGTTTGCAAGTTGTAATCTCCACAAAACTATTGTATTTTAACTTGTACAGAACAGGTTTAGTTATCAGTATGGAAGAAAATCCTCGTTTAGAAAGTGGTAAAATAAAATGAAATACATTCTTACGATCTTCTCATAAGTTATATACCAAAATTTCTAATCACAAAAATATCGGTTCTGTACTGATATGGAACCGGTGGTTCAGATATCGATTTAAACGAATAATAATATAATATGTTGCAACAAGACTCGACAATTGAAAAGACTTGAAGCCAATAGACACAGTAAAGTTGACTTTGTTCATCACTATTTAAGTTTATTATCTCTTATGAATCTTTTGTGAGTTAATAATGAAAATCTGTGTCTAACGAGAGCAAAATGCTAATTGAACATTGAGAAACAAGTATTGGTGACCAAAAGAACGAAAGTCTCATATATGTGTTTTAACGCCATCTTTTGTTTTGGTTCCAATAAGGATGAGAAGAAGAATCATGTTTCCTCGATGGTGGTTGTTGTTGTTGTAGCCTCATGCTAGGATGGTTCCTATTAGGGCTATGATCAGGACTCCATGATTCAAACCCTGGATTATTACTCATGTACTGGTTATTCCCTTGGTAAGAAGAAGCTTGTGAAGCCAATGCAATCTCGTTTGCTTGATGTGAGTAGTAACTGTTCTGATTCTGCTGAGACCTCCATGAACCTGAAGTAGCTGTGCCCATTTGTCCTACTGGTTCCCTAACCGCGTACGACGTTGTTGAGATTGGTCGTTGTTGTTGAACATGTTGATTCTGATGAACTTTTGGTTGCATAGGTTGTTGTCTTTCTATGTGAGGCAACGTGTGTGAGTTATATGCTGATGGAGCCTGTCGAGGGATCAACTGTTCATTTGTTGATTGCCATTGCATTGAAGTAACAGGAAGTTGTGTGCTCGATCTAGCAACTGCAGCACTTTGCCTTGAAAATGGATTCCGAATCATTTCTTGTCCCCACCCGTTCTGCAAAAATGGAACAAAACACTCACTTCAGAAATAGAATGAAAAATCAGTGAACACTTAGGTCCTGTAATGGTGGCATTGTGCTCATGTGGTTAGGTCCAACAGCTGGAGAATCATATTCCCGGTTTTGTGATAGTTAGCTAGAGCCTGTAGCTCTGTGGTTTCTTTTCTATTAACTATGTGTGGCATGATTTTTCAAATCACTTATAATCATGTGATTCAGTTTAGCAGTTTGATGTATCATTAGGGTCCAAGATATGTTGGCGGACTTTGGGGGTGCATCATAGGTTTTGAAAAACGCACCATTCCCGGATTGGTTGATGGAGTGGGAGATGGAAGGGAAACTTCGACCTTTTCTTCAACCTTCTTATGTGAGCTACTGCTTGAATTTGGTGCACCAGTCTTAATCACATCAAGCAGTTTTACCATATCTTGGCCGGCTAAATTATCGGGCTTACCAGAAGTCAGTGCATAAACAAGATCCGGGTTTTTAAGTAATGCAGCTAATAACTCGAAATCAGGCTCCATGGAACTGCTTTGAGATGAAGAGGTTGTGGCAGCACCAGCAGCGGTTCGCCGTTCATCAAGTGAATCTTGTGGTTCTGTTATACTTTCTTCTGGTAGCTGTTGAGACGGGATTTCAGGGGTCAAACTGTCATCAAAGTCCATTTCCCTGTCCCATGGTTCTTTAGGATTCAACGGTATAGTTTGAATCGACTCATATGTTGTTTCTCTTTCTCGACGGTTTCGGTTTTTCTGAACATCAGCCTCCTTGCTATTACCACCAGCAGCTACTCTCCAGAGTTCGTCAAGTTCCATTCCTGCAGAAAACTAGTCATGAGAAAGAGATCTGAATAGCCACCCAAAATATAAGTGCACTAACGAAACATCCCTGAAAAGTGAGTTTCAGTACTCCATAAGTGGTATATACCTGGTGGTACATGCCAATCAACCTGTTTTCTCTTGCAATTCTTTAGAATAGTTTGTGGACTCATTTTCAACAAAACTCCAACCTTACTACAAATACTTTTAGGAGGTGTAGAAGGTTTTGTAAATTCATCAGCTTGTGCAGGGACATTTACAGCCGGTGAATTGACAGGCTGAACAGCAGAAAGTTCAGGTGTGTCTTCAGTCTTAGTTTCATTGCTCTGACTAGGTGGAGTATGCTTGGCTGACTGAAGAGCTAAAGGCTTCTCAGGAACAATGATTCTCGAATCACCAATTGCACTTGGTAAAGGATCCTTTTTACTATCATTCGCACTTGGTAAAGGATCCTTTTTAATATTCTTGCTATGCATATAAAGAGCACGCATCTTCGCTTTCTGAATATCATCAGCAGACATAGGGCGGCTTCGACTTGAAGTTCCTATTCTAACTGTCTGAGGACTCCTTCCAGCAGCTTTTTGGCCTGGTTGCTCCACCATCTGAACTTTCCTGCGTTCTTTGTTATCTGCTGCAAGCTAAGGAAACTGACTTTGAACTCAAAACTACAAGACAAGGTTTATCATGAGCTAGGAAAAAGACCATAACATGAAGCAAAATAGCTGGTCGCTATCTTGACATAGCAGGTTTCACATGTATAACACCAATTCCGTAACACAAGTAGCTTATGAGTTCAATATGCTAACTTTTCCAATGCATTGAGAAAGATATAAACCAATTGGGGCTTCAATAAAAGAGCTCAAACTCAAACACAAGGATACATGATGGAGTGGAACCAAGCATGTGTTTCTTGGTGGAATCATCTGCAGAAGTAAGCAACAATTTTGGACCCTGTGACGATTCAAGCCTCCTGGATCAAAAGACAGCCAATAATCATGAAACCACCTAACCATCAAACGGGAACCTATCCTAGATGGAAGATAACAATTGAACTGATACCTGACATTCTTTGACCTTCCATTTGAGAGGCAAAGAATATCTTCCTGTTAACAACACAAAAAAGGATTTACAGAATTGATGTGGTGCACATAATAGAAATAGATTCATGTTTTGCTTCACTTACAGGATTGCTACTATCACCCATGATTTCAGCAATACTGCATAACAAGACAAAATTTTATGAGAAAATTGTCACTAAACAACAAAATGGGAGGTAAATAAGAAGTATCTAGCCAACACATAAACCATAACTTGCCTCTGTTTCAGAAGCAATTGACTCTGCGAATCAATTTGCGAATTGTTACGATTTTGTTTCTTCATAGCTTGGATTTTCGCAAATAACTTGGTCCATCTAGATAACAAACCTTTTGCCCTATTTGATATGTCTGATCTTCAAATCAAATAATGAAATCGAAGAAATCACAACAGGAACTTTGAGATTAATGAAGGCTACAAAGCATTTAAGTTATTCAGAAATTACACCTGATGTCCTATAGAAACGAAGACCATTGACGCTTTGCAATATGGCTGACATATTTTCAGGAGATGCTTTGTGGAGAGGCAAATGACAAAGAACCTGCGTTCTACATATCAGTTATCCATAATACAACAGTTTGAATCTTTTACAGCAATCCGGTTGCAAGTAAATTAATCTTGTACCTTCAGGATAAGAAGTAAGACACTTGTTTGCTCTTCAATAGCAGCTTGACTCAACCATGTTGTAAGTATCAAAACCCCTCCTTTTGATAAAAACCTGTGCACACATAGAAATGACACTCAAGACGAGAAGATAAAAACAATAAAATAAAATAAGAGATTGAATGAAAGAGAACCCTCAATTAGTACCAGATCAGTACAGAAGAATCTTGTATCTGCATGATCCACTCCATTAGTTTCACCTGGCCTGAAAATGTTTCTTCTTTATGCAACAGAGAAAATATATTCTCAACAAAGTATTTGTCTGAATCACTGATGTCAGGTAAAATATCCTCCTGCGGCATAAGTGCCACTGTTTCACCTTCAGCCCAACTTATAGATGATGCCTCTGGATCCGTAGAGTTCAACGGAACGGGATCAACATGAGTTATGGCATTGTTCTTTTCCAGAACACCATCATCTTGTAAAGCATGCGTACTAGACATGATTACCTTCTCCCTTGAAAGCCTCACCTGTTTCCTTACTCTTGTCTTTTGAGTAACAAAAAAATCTCGAACCTGCCATTGAAAAAATAATAAAGATACCACCAAAGTCTCTTGAGGACCGCAACATGACGGATCTAAACAGGCATAAGATTCAAAAAGCATTGCCAAACAGAGCACTTATCAAGAAAAAGAACAATACCTGGGCGACTGTGATGCCAAATAGAGCACTTATCTCCCGAGATTCCTTCTTACTAATAGCATCTTTGATTGCGAAAACTGCTTGCAGATATTTAACAGCCTTTGGATTCAACAAGTCTCTTGGCCGCTTTCCTGAAAAATGTACAAATTCATCAGATACGAGGTATCAAGCAAGAAACAGTTGGGTTTGCTTGTTTTAAGGAACATAGAGAGCAACAATGAATTGAAACACTATCTGTGACATACCTTTAAGACAAAGAGATGAACTCATGAAAGAGATGGCAGTGACAAACTTAGTACGAGAATTTACTAAACAAACAAAAAAATGCTTGAAGGAAACTGAGAGGAAGTAAAGAAGCCCACATGTACATAGCTAGTTTTTTTTGTGCCCACAAGTACATAGCTAGTTATATGCACAAAAATGCCAATAGATCCCACGAATTCTAATAAGACTCACCAATTTTAATGGACAAAGCTCCAGCAGCCTGCCAAAAATGAAAACAAAACAGATCAATGTCTATAACATATAAGATACAAATGATTTTTGAAGGGAGAAGTGACACAAAAGCCAAATATCCATCATCATATAAACAGTTAAACCATCACCATTACAGTACGAACCCACATTTAGATATGGGCCCAGCAATTAAATTGTGAAGCAAATATTGAGTTCGTCGAAATTAACCAGTTCACAGCAGAAACGGAGAGGTCGAGCTATAATTTTCCACCTCTAATTTTTGCTAGACTCAATACCCTTTAAGAGAATTTATACCAAAAACCAAATTGACTTATCCTTCTCAGCGTTTCCCATATCACCAAAACTACCATTACCCGGAAAAAAAAAAGAGTCGAACTTTCGATACCAAAAACACATTAAACGATAACCTACCATTTCTTGCGCGAGGGGGTTAACACCGGTGAGTTTGCATTGCGTAACGACGACATCTTGGAGCTGATCGATCTGGCTGTGGAAAAGCTCCTTCTGCGAATCCAATAGCTCCATTAACGACTCCACAGAGCTCCCGATTTCTATATCCTCCTTGAACGCGTCCATGGCCGCCGACGGAAAACTCGAAGACCAATACGCAAACGGAATTCAAAATGTGCATCAGGGGATCCGTCGGCGCCGAGAGTCAGTGATTCGAACGTGGAGAAACAGCTGAGACGAGGAATTCAATAAACATGGGACCTAAATTTCGGATGTGGAAAGTCGAATCGGGTTAGGGTTTGGGTTCCTCGTAAAGCATAAACGAGTAAAGACAGCAAACTCAAGGGGCAGAAAAGTAAATAATGCTGCTAAAGGTTTGTTATACGCAAAAAAAAAAAAAAAACCTAAAACGCAGCGTTTTAAGTAAATACCCTAAAATGCAGCGTTTTAAGTAAATACCCTAAAACGCAGCGTTTTTTGATGAGTAGATCTGCAACTAACATGAAAAGGTAAATTAAAAAGGTAAGAAATTAAATATTTTCTCTAAATATAAATAACAAAAATTTATATATAAATAATGATTAAAATCTACGACCTGAATAATAGAAGAGAAGGAGTCTGTGTCTCCTGAGATATCTTTGTTCCTTCACCGTCTTTCTCAAAGGTCTCGACCTTATTTCTCTCTAGTTTTTGCTTTTCTCAACGAGTATAAGGGTTTTCGTTTTCTCTCGATCGCAAAATCTCTCCCGATCCTTTTGAATCGGGAATCGGTAATCGTCAAGGTCTTTTTGGGGGGGTACGCGAACGACTTTGTATAATTAGGGTTTAAGATCTCGAGCTATCGCTACTAGTCTCCATTTCACGCTTGTTTTGTTCCTTTTGATTATTGATTTTTTAGTCGTTTTTGTTGTTTTTCTCGTCTATCTACGTAATTTTTTGAGTTTGTTTGTGTGTGGGGGGATCGGGATTGTTAGGGTTACCTCTGTCTATCTGGATTGCTTTGGTACTGTGTAATTTCGTGATTATTTCATATATTTTTGTTTCTCGAGTATCTCTATTGATGCATATACTTCGTTGTCCTATTTTCGTTACAATCTCATTGTTTGGGTTTCTGTGTTGGGTGAGACAACTAGTTTCGAATTCGATAATGTGGGTGTTAATGTGTTATTACAACCTCTGAAGATTGGAAATTGTTGTTTTCCCTCTCGTCTCTATTATTTCATTCTTTGTTTTGTTACTCTTGTCCTAAATTTTGGGTTTCGGTTAACCTTAGGTTCAGGAGAGCTTTCTAAGTTGTTTCTCAACATGGAGCGCAAGACAATTGACTTGGAGCAAGGATGGGACTATATGCAGACTGGTATCACCAAGCTGAAACGGATTCTGGAAGGACTGCCTGAGCCTGCATTTGACTCTGAGCAATACATGATGCTTTATACGTAGGTTTATTAGCTTATAGCAGTTTGCTTGTTTGTAATTGAGATTAATAATTGGTGATTTTATGTGATCCTCAGGACTATCTACAACATGTGCACCCAGAAACCTCCTCATGATTACTCACAGCAGCTTTATGACAAGTATCGCGAAGCATTTGAGGACTATATTAACTCAACAGTGAGTCTGATTGATATTTAGTTTCTATATTGTAAACTCCCTGGGAAGTTTGTACCTACCTTTACCCTTAAGGTTTTACTGTTGTGCATGATTTCATATGCTAAGAAGTCGTGTACCCTCTTGATTCTTAAGTTGATCAAACTGTTTGTGATCATTTGCTCTCTTGTCTTCTGTGATTAGGTTTTGCCTGCTTTAAGGGAGAAGCATGATGAATATATGCTTCGGGAGCTGGTTAAAAGATGGTCTAACCATAAAGTTATGGTCAGATGGTTATCCCGCTTCTTCTACTATCTTGACCGTTACTTCATTGCTCGGAGATCACTTCCACCACTGAATGAAGTTGGCCTGACATGCTTCCGTGACCTGGTTTGGCATTCATTCTTTTGACTCATGGCTTTCCACTGCATTAAAAATGTTTTAACTCTTCCTTGATTTTGTTACTTCAGGTTTATAATGAGCTGCATTCCAAGGTCAAAGAAGCTGTAATAGCACTTGTAAGTATGGCATCGATAATGTGCATTTATCTCCAACTCTTATTTTTTTCTTACATATTCTGTTTTTATATCAGGTTGATAAAGAACGGGAGGGCGAGCAGATTGATAGGGCGCTACTGAAAAACGTATTAGACATTTATGTAGAGATTGGAATGGGACAGATGGAAAGATACGAAGAAGATTTTGAAAGCTTCATGCTTCAAGATACAGCATCTTACTATTCTCGCAAAGCATCAAGCTGGATCCAGGAAGATTCTTGCCCTGATTACATGCTGAAGGCATGACTCGTGATATCATTTTCTATATTGTGTTTTCGTTCCACATTAATAAAATGTATTTGTTAACTTCTGTATTTTCATGTTGCAGTCTGAAGAATGTCTCAAGAAGGAGAGGGAGAGAGTGACTCACTACCTTCACTCAAGCAGTGAGCCAAAGCTGGTTGAGGTTAGTTATGATAGATTATGCACAGCATTATGTCATTATGCATGTACTTACATAAGCCATGATTTTACATCTTTATTTGTATACTCTTTTAAGACGCTGTTTGTGCAGAAAAGTTTAACTTCATCGTCCGAGCATATATTATTTCAAAGTTTGATGTCTATCTGACTTCTTCTATATTTCTCTTTTTGGATGCAGAAAGTACAACATGAGTTGCTGGTAGTATATGCAAATCAGCTTCTAGAAAAAGAGCACTCAGGTTGCCGTGCATTGCTGAGAGATGACAAGGTCGAGCAGGTTTTTTTTTGTTTTATTGTTAATCAGTTAGTCTCTTTATTTCTGTCTTTGATGGAGTATTTGTATACTTTCAGGTTGATGATCTCTCCAGGATGTACAGGCTTTATCATAAAATTGTGCGAGGTTTGGAACCTGTTGCAAACATATTTAAGCAGGTTTCTTACCTATCTTTATTATTTTGTTTATGATTAGCAAAGGGATAGTGTTTTCTTCCTGGTCTACTTTGACTCTCTTACTTACTGTTCGACACTAACTGTAACTTCTAATTTATATACAGCATGTCACAGCAGAGGGTAATGCACTTGTCCAACAGGCCGAAGACACGGCTACTAATCAGGTTCATATTGTTTTACTTTTTTTTTTATTCAGAAATCTTTTTTGTTTTGTTTGAATCGCCTGTGATTGCTAAGAAAATTTTTATTGCACAGGCTGCAAATACTGCTAGCGTGCAGGAACAGGTAAAAATCGCGTTAACTGATTCTACTAGTGAGGATGTTATGGAATTTAGCAATTCATTTTTCTTTCATTACTTTCAGGTTCTTATAAGAAAAGTGATTGAACTACATGATAAATACATGGTCTATGTCACTGAGTGTTTCCAGAACCACACCCTCTTCCACAAGGTTTTGATGTGCTTTCTGTGTACCTGTCATGCGTGTATCTTATGCATGCATGTATTTATTTTATTAACTTAACTTTCTTGAAACCTATTTTAGGCTTTGAAAGAGGCATTTGAGATTTTCTGTAACAAAACAGTCGCTGGAAGTTCAAGTGCTGAACTACTTGCAACATTTTGCGACAATATCCTCAAGAAGGGGGGTAGTGAGAAGCTGAGTGATGAAGCTATTGAAGATACGCTTGAGAAGGTAGATTTTTTGGTCAACCTGCTTACTCTCTTCGTTCTTCAGTTTCTTCGAAAATTGGTGTTGAATTTAAGTATGTTGTTTACAGGTGGTCAAATTGCTTGCTTATATAAGTGACAAGGATCTTTTTGCAGAGTTTTACAGGTTTATCTCCCACTCTAATCTTTCTTTATCCACGGATCTAGTTTTGCTTTTAATATTTGTTTTTCTTTGTTAAGATCCCTTTCAATAATGTAGTACTGGAATGACAAAAATTGGAATAACAAGTTGCAAGCTGTTTAATTGATGGTTGTTTTGCAGGAAGAAGCTGGCCCGTAGGCTCTTATTTGATCGCAGTGCTAATGATGATCATGAGAGAAGTATCCTTACAAAGCTCAAGCAACAATGTGGTGGGCAGTTTACTTCTAAGATGGAGGGCATGGTTAGTTAGAGTGTCCCGATATTTATTATCTCAAAGCAGTGGTTGCTCTGATAATTTATGCTTGCTATATATTTAATCTGTTGGTTACAGGTGACGGATTTGACATTGGCAAGAGAAAACCAAAACAGTTTCGAGGAGTATCTAGGCAATAACCCCGCTGCAAACCCAGGGATTGATTTGACCGTCACTGTTCTTACCACTGGTTTTTGGCCAAGTTACAAATCATTTGACATAAATCTACCCAGTGAAATGGTATATCTCTATTGAATTTATTATACATACCTTAAAAGGAAAAAGTTTTTCTCCAGATAAGTCTAATCCATCGATATCTTTGTTTCAGGTCAAGTGTGTTGAAGTTTTCAAAGGGTTTTATGAGACGAAAACGAAACATAGGAAACTTACCTGGATCTATTCACTTGGAACTTGCCACATCAATGGAAAGTTTGATCAAAAGCCCATCGAATTAATTGTGTCTACTTACCAGGTATCATTGGTTTTTGAAAAACTGTTGGTATATTCGGTATTTTAAATGGCCTCTGATACTGGTTTTCTAATTTTGATTATTTTACCTTCAGGCTGCTGTGCTTCTGCTTTTCAACACAACAGACAAATTGAGCTACACTGAGATCCTAACTCAACTGAACCTTAGCCATGAAGATTTAGTGAGGTTGCTTCATTCCTTGTCATGTGCCAAGTACAAGATTCTTATCAAGGAGCCAAGCACAAAGACTGTTTCGCAGACTGATGTTTTTGAATTCAACTCCAAATTCACCGACAGAATGCGCAGAATAAAGGTGTGCAACATATCATTCTCTCGCAATAATTGGTATTGTATTATTGAAAACGTTGGTGGTTTTTTGCATCACAGATCCCTCTTCCTCCAGTTGATGAAAGGAAGAAAGTTGTAGAAGATGTCGATAAAGACAGGCGCTACGCAATCGATGCTGCCATTGTCAGGATCATGAAGAGCAGGAAAGTATTGGGACATCAACAACTTGTTTCTGAATGCGTGGAGCAACTTAGCCGAATGTTCAAGGTAAGTTGTATCTATATATATTATGTAAAAAGAAATTGATGATGAGCTTCTGGGGGTGATTGTGGATATTTCAATGAATGCAGCCTGATATTAAAGCGATCAAGAAACGTATGGAGGATTTAATAACCAGGGATTATTTGGAGAGGGACAAGGAGAATCCTAACATGTTTAGGTACTTGGCGTAGTAGGGCAAACAAAACAACTTGGCTCATGAAACAAAAGGTAATGAATCGATCGAAGCATCTGCTTGTATATTAGAACTCCATATGCTATCCTAAAAAAAAAACAAAATTATCGCTTTGTTTTCAATTTTTTTTCTTGAATTTCTTTCCGTCGTGGTTTTTTTTTTCCTTTTCCTTGGGATGCAAATTGCCTTGTGGGGTTTTGTTTCTTGAATCTGAATGGAGATGGAGAGGATGGCTTAATGAATGAATCTCTGCTTATGTTCATCATTTTTATAATTTTGTTTTAGTTCAGTCGACTATTTATATAATTAGTTAATTAATTGTTGGCTTGGTTACTCGTCACCGAAAATTGAAGTTGGTTTTTTTTCTTTGGGTCTATGGCCCGCATTTTGTTTTCACTTTTCAAATACAGTATGTTCCATCTAAAGTATTTTTACATCAATTTCTTCTCTCTTTTTTTCCTTTTTAATATCAAGTATAATGGATTTGGGATTTATGGGATTTTGAAAAATGAAAACGATGAAAATTTCAAGATTCCGAAGGATCTAAATCGTGGAGAATCGATGGGAGAACGCAAAAAATAAAAAAAAAAAGACTCATATCTGGAGTTATCATAAGCAATATGCTTTTGGTAAATTTTAGACAGTTAAAAATCCTTCTTATACTAACTGAAAAGTACAAATATGAGAGTAAAATTGTAAGTAAATCCAAAATCTTTGCGATTTGGGCTTAGCGATTAGGGATTCGCTTCCGAGCATCAAAGCCACCGACGGTCTAATTTCAAAACATTAGTTAGCGTTGAAAAATAAAAAAATATGTTAGGGATTTAATTTAACTAAATAGGCCTTTAAAGCCGTTAATATTTCGGCCCATTTATATTTTGAAAAAGGATACCATATAGTAAAAGGCTAATAGCTTACTAGAGCACAATAGTAGGCCCATGAAAGGCTTATTTTAGCAGATCCAAAGACCCCGTAGTCTATCCTGCGCCAGGTGACGATAGTATAGTAAGAGATACCGACTTCTTCTTCTTCTTCTTCCTCAGATCAAAGCAAAAGCTTCGTGCGCCTCTCGTTTTCTCTAAGTTTTCGAAAATGCTGGCTAGGCTCGCCGCTAAGCGTCTTCTCGAGATCCGTCAAGTTTTCCGTCAACCACCTTCCCAGGTATCCTCAAATTTCATGCCTCCTCTCGGCGTTTCCCGATCTCATCCTCGGTTTCGTTTTTGTTCCCTTTCTATCTTACAGGCGTCTCGTAGCTTATCAACAGCCTTGAACTACGTGAGTATTGGATATTTTCGTTGATCTATGCTTTCGTTTTTTTTTTTTTTGAAATTTAATGTAATCTGATTTTTGTTGTTGATTTGACTACTTTTTAGCACCTTGATTCTCCTGATAACAAACCCGATCTTCCATGGGAGTTTTCAGAGGCAAACAAATCTAAGGTCAGTGAATTAACCGCTTCTTGCTGTGATAATGAAGAAAATTTGGAGTATGTTGAACGAATTGGGATTTTATCCTCCTATACGGATTCGCACTGGTTTTGTGATGTAGATTGTCCGGGTGAATTATGTGAAGAACAGTAAATGTGGAAATAGTTTAATACTCTTACGGGAAAATGTTTAGCTCTCGACCTCGTTACTAGAAACAGCTCCAAATATGTCTCAGATGCCTTTGACTACCTTACTACACAAAGCATAAAGAGTTTATGAATGTTTAACTGGAGTAAAAGGAACGGTTTGTTTGATTCATAGTCCTTTGCATCTGATTAGGCATCATTATCCCGTGAGTTAGCATTCCTAGAAATGATACTTAAACGGCAAAGACTGGGATTTTCTGATACTTTCGATTTCCTATTTGTGCTTACATTCTTTGCATTGGCTATTTAGGAACTGATTTAAGCGAGACTCAATCCTTGAGCTCCGAGTAAGAGGTCTAAATAATCTGCTAGTGTGGCAGAAAGACTGTCGGGAAATTAGTATACTGGTTTTATGGAGTAAAAATACTAGTACATTCTTGTGCATTTGGTTCCGGTTTACTGCACCTGTAATGTCTCGCTTTGCATAGAAAGTGAAATCCATTTCCCTATGCATCCAGATTTTCCTGGCATTCTATTAATTTGTCCAAACTCTCTAGGTTAAGGAGATACTCTCTTACTATCCATCAAACTACAAGCAGTCCGCAGTAATTCCTCTTCTAGATCTTGCACAACAGCAGCATGGAGGTTGGCTTCCTGTTTCAGCAATGAATGCGGTATATCTTTGCTTAAGTGTTTTCCAGCTGGTCTCTTAACTAAATGAAAGGATTTTGTGTGGGTGTTGTTTAATAATTATCTATCTTTTTTTTTGTTTCTTTCCATTTTCCGCTTTTGTTTGATTGTCGTTGTTAGTCTTAATTTTTTGTAGTTCTTAGATTCTTTTTTGGAATACAATACCCATTGATATGACTTTACCAACATGACAATACAACAAGGTTTTTGCAGGTTGCTAAAGTTATAGAAGTTGCTCCTATCCGTGTTTATGAGGTTGCAACATTTTACTCAATGTTCAACAGGGCAAAGGTAAGAAGTATTTACTACCCATAATTTCAAGTCTCTACTATACTCGTCGAAACACACATCGCACAACTCATTTTCCATTTTGCTCTGTACAGGTCGGAAAGTACCACCTGCTAGTTTGTGGCACAACACCTTGCATGATCCGTGGTTCACGAGAGATCGAATCAGCTTTGCTAGACCATTTGGGGGTGAAACGCGGTGGTAAAGCTCTATAACTGACCTTTCATAAACAAAATCGTATGGTTTTTTCAGTCCTTAATTATGTATTTTGCAGAAGTCACAAAGGATGGTTTGTTCTCTGTTGGAGAGATGGAATGCATGGTATGGATTTCGTATGACCTCTTTACTTTCCTGAAATCGTAAATTCATGCACAACCATCACCGAGATCAGTACTTTCACATGAAAAGATACAATATAGATCTCATGTATTTGGTTTTGTTACAGGGATGCTGTGTGAATGCGCCTATGATCACTGTGGCAGATTATTCCAATGGATCAGAAGGATATACATATAACTATTTCGTATGTCAAATAAATTTTCTTTCTCCCGCATTATTTTCCTTTGTTCTGCGGTTTAAGACGACAAAGAGTAAAATCAATCGTATTTACACTGTCTTATGCTACAATACACAGGAAGATGTTACACCTGAGAAAGTTGTAGAGATTGTCGAAAAGCTGAGAAAAGGAGAAAAGCCACCGGTAAGACGTTAAACTAACCCCTTGCATTTGAATACTTTCCTGATGTTCTTCTCGTACTGTCACATTGCATCAGTCGGGTAAAAACTAACCATTCTTATAACGGTCTAAAGAGGTGCCCCAATCCGGTTTCGGTTTGTTTTTTTTTTCTGTTTTTTTTTTATTTTCCACTTACAATTTGGTTTTGTTTAGCAAAAGACTTCAAAATATTGAGGTTTTAATTAGTTTATTTTCTTCTTGATTACGGTTTGTTCAGGTATGGAGAAAATGAATCCGAATTGGTTTATTTCCTCATAAGTTTGGTTTTTGGATTGATTATTTTTATGCAATTTTTGTTAGGTTCAGTAAAACCAGATTAGACACACCCTTTAAACCAAAACACCGAAACCCAAGTCCACCTTCTCATTATGTAATCGTTGTTTCAGCATGGAACTCAAAACCCGAAGAGGATCAAGTGCGGACCAGAAGGAGGAAACACGACACTGCTAGGCGAACCAAAGCCACCGCAGTTCCGTGATCTTGATGCTTGCTAAGCTAATTTCTTTATGCCACCGGTTCGGTGTGGTTCAAGTTTAATAACGCAAAGGCTATGGCAATGTTTAAAACCTATGGCATCAAATTGAGTTTGCTTACTCTTTTCTAGTCTTCTTGGTTTTGGGATTTAGACCCATTTTAAACGAATGGCCGAAAGCTTCCTCTTTTTTATCATTGTCTCACTTCCAAGATTTATGTTAAATTGTAATAAAGACTTGTATGTGTTTCTATAAAGCCGAGATTTTCCATTTTTTTGAAAAAACAATAAAAATGGAAGTTTTAGTTGGCAGAATGACTTTTTTTTTTTTTAATTTCGTGAAGGGGTTTTGAAGAAATTGTTTGATGGTTTTTTTTTTTGTGTTTCAAAAATTCGTTTAATAAACCTATTTCAAAAATTGAAAAGGCATCAATTCATGATTTCATGGACTTTAGCTTCCAAAATCTTGATTTATTTTGGGGCATTAACTTTACAATGCTAGCAAATATGGTTAATAGAGAGAACTGATAATATATATTTTTGTTGTCACCTGATAATCATTTGAAAGAATATAACCATAGTCTTACACCAACACAAAGAAGTAGAACAAAGAACAGATTATATTATTTGATTATTATATTGCTCCAAATTCATACAAATAATACAAGGGGTTACAAATTACCAATACTTTATTTTTTTTTCAATTTGTGCATAGCTCAACAAGGTCCCACACCTTCCCACTACTACTACTACTAAATAATACCCCTTCAAGCTCCTTCCTCAACCTCCCACTAAAGTCATGAAAACAAAAAGTTGCTTTCATCAAAGTCCACCTAAAATAAAGGTAAAATGATAACAAATCATATTTAATCAAGTGAGCTTTTTGACAAAATCTTCCTTCTACTGCAAATCCTACATTGATTCCATCTCCAAAGCCTTTTTTACATTTTTTACCTTTCAATCGGACCAGACAAGTGGGTGTGGGAGGGAGAAGAAGCAGCAAGAAACCAGAGTCATGAGCAGTAGAAAGCAAAAGTTATGCTGGCCCGTTGGATTGCTGTACACACCCTTCATGCACAAATCCTACGGTGGAGGATTCGTTTCGGGCTTAACCACTGAAGATGTATCTGGAGGCTGAGAATGGTAAATTGCCATAGCCAATGAAATTGGCATCATACAAAGAGCCTTAGATTGAAGAAGCTGCATCGCAGCTCCAACATTTTCTTCCATCAATTTAGCCACTTGACGTTCAGTCCCATCGTTAGACCATTTCTCCCACGCAGGTTGCGGAGTCCTCCCACCGTCACTCGTTTCATCCTATTGAGATTTTAAGCAATTTGAATCAAACCCAATACTAAAGTTTTGATCTTTTCTCCTTTTTTTTTTCTTAAAAAGTTTCTACCTCAACTGATGATGACAAAGGCATATCAGTAACAAGTGGAGCAACCGCACCGGCTCCACCAAGACGACTCATGCTCAAAACCTACCAAAGTTGACCAAAGAGAGATAGAAATCACTCAAAGCGATAAGCTTTATCCCATGAAAATTATATTAAAAAGCGTTACTTTTTTTAGATGAGCATGGAAGATTTCACAAGAAACACACAAAAACAAAAACAAAAATAAAGATTTATTATCTTATCAGAAATCCATCATTGCATCCTATTTCTTTAGTGTCTCCATTATCTTATAAAGTAAAGAGACTTCCTTTTTCGCTTACGAGAGCTTTAAGCAACCGACTGCATTTTGTATAAGAAGCATTTGATCTAGAAGATTTGTATATTATAATGTGGGCATGATGATTATACTTATACTTGATGTTTTAATATGGTATTATAATCCTAAACTGTGATTAGCCTCCATATGACAAAACAAAAAGTGAAAAGAGACTAAATGCCAAAGAAAACAAAAGCATTTTGGACTTGTTACCACATTAAAAAATCAATCTAATCAGATTGAATTTTGGTTGAAGGGTAGGTGATGGTGGGACCATAATTAAGACCAGAAATCCATCCAGATAATTTAAAAGACATGGTTTTTAGATCTCTAATCTTATGAACAAACAGATTAAACATGTTGCAAAGGGAGTAATAAGAAAATTCACAGGAAAAGAAAAGACGACTAGTTTGAGAATAAAACTGAAGAAGAGAGATATTATTATTAGATTGTTTATATACCTTAACTTGGAGCCTGAGAAACTTTACATAATCAACAATCTCATCGATCATAGCAGCTCTATCTGTCTGCAAATAAAGACGAGAGAAACAGCAAGTGTTAAACCTACGAGAACTCCAAATAACAGAAATGAGAAATGTTCCAAACCCTTGACAAATTATTTACAGGTGAAGCTCAGGGAGAAAGATACCGACCTTGTTCACAGTAGGCACCAGTTCCTGCAGCGCCCTGATCCGTTCTGCTATTCTTTCCCTACGTAGCTGTGGCAAAGTTTAAAAAACTTTCAGCTAATCACTCCATAAAACCAAGATCACTATTTTTTCACAACCAACAACTGGCCACCAACATATATATCACAGAGAAGTACAAAAGAGAATCTGAAAGTTGAAGTGTATCAAACTTTACCCTTTCAGCGATGCTATGTGGATCAGTAGCCTGACCACGCCTAGCTCGAACCCTAGGGCGGATCGATGTAGGCTGATGTGGCGCCGATGGAGCTGGCTGTTGCATCGGCTGCCCATGGAAAACCTTCCAACAACACAATAAGAAACATGAACCGATGAAATATTAAACCATTTGCACAAGAATTAACTGCATAAGTTGTAAAGGAAAGAAACTTTCAGGACAAAAGCAATTCAACTAATCGATTGTAAAGAAAAAAATCAAAATATACAGATAAAAGGAAAAATTTACTAATCGTAAGGCCAAAAATGACTCAACTTTAGACCTTTAAGAACACTCATATAACAAAGTTAGACAACCAGATCAGCAACACAACTAGTGCGAAATTGCCAATAGAGCAACAAAATCAATGTGGCTTCTACTAAACAAACCAAAATCAGTCAGATTCAACAAGTCGTGAGAGAAAAAACACCCAAAGCAAAATCATCAACATTTCTAAAAAACTTAACTTTTACATCTGTAATCCATAAGCAATCTCAAAGACTAGCTTTTTCAATAATTTCAAGAAAAAAAAAAAAGTAACCAAAAATGTTCTTAAAAAAAACAAGTGTTTAAAATCTAACAAACCAAGAGCTTAACTTACAGGTTTCATAGAAGAACATCGATTATCAACAACATCATCTGAGAATCGTTTCCCACTTCCATGACCTCCTTCAGGTCTAAGAAACCCAGGTCCTTTCCCTTGATCAAGACTTAAACCTAGAGGAAATATCTGATTGTGAAATCCAGTTGGTCCACTTCCTCCTAACCCAGCCATGTGACTTCCTTCGTCGCCGGAACCCAACTGCAGCATCATCGGCGGTGCTCCGCCGCCTAATCCACCGTCTACTCCAGACAATCCGGCAGCGGAAGAGGCTGAGAAGTTCGGAAGACCGAGGATTTGCTCGAAGAAATCATCCGAAGGAGTTTGGTCAGAAAGGTTCCCATGAGGATTGTTACTAGCCATGGGTTGATTAAAAGAATGAATTTTTTTTTTTACTGGAACGAGTCTTGGTGAGTAACGATTAGAGAGCTCTAGCTTTCGAAGAGCAAATCTACATGCGAAAGCTACAATTTTTTTTTTTGGTGATTGATGATGCTTTAAAACGAATGAGGACGAAGAAGACACAGCCGAGAAAGGAGCAGAAGAAAAGTGAAAACTTTATGCTCTGTTTATAAAATTGTCTTTTTGTTAAAAGACCTTGCTTTTTGGGATTATTTCACTTTTGCCATCGTCTTCTTTACAATAATTAAGTGAGCTGGGCTTTTCTTAAATAGGCCTTCTATATCTTTTTCTTTTAAACCTGGCCCTTCTTATCACTCTTTGTAGTTTTTACTTCCTTCGGTTTTCTTTGGTTAAAATACTTGCTTTGATTTTCGTCCTCAAACATACGAAGACAACAACCCCAAGAATAGGAACGAAGAACAAAACCTAGAAAAATGGTTCAAAAAGAAAAAAAACTCTAGAATCCTAAACACTAAAACTTAACAAATGAATCCAAGCCAATGGCACAATCTTCCCAAAAGAATAGGTTTATCGAAGAAGAGCCAAAAAGACCAAAAAAACACGAAGGGTTAAGGAAAACGAAGTCAAATCAGCAGCAGCAACGATATGAATGAGAGCCTGATCAAATGAGATCAAAGTACATAAACTAACTTTACTAGGCCACTTGAAGAAGACATTGAAGCCGAGAAAATACTTCCTTTGGTTTTCCTTTAGAAAAACAAAATAAAATAAAAGAGCATCATATTTATTTTTTCAAATTAATATATATATATCATAAGAATTAGATTAGTTGCATTAAAAAAAGTATAACTATAACTTATAAAATCATTTGTAAAGAAAATTATAAAGAAAAATGTTTATACTATGTAATTATTAAGTGTAAAAGTAATGAAAACATTAATCCAGATCATGTTTTATTTAGCATCCAATATAAAATTAGGTTTCTAGCATTATTTATTTTGGGACAATGGTTTGGTTCTGACAAGACAGTTGACCACATGCATGAAACGAGTGGATCCCTTAATAGATTATTGGTAATTACGTATAGTCTAGTAATGTGAACCGAAACATATATGTAACTGAAAACTTCTCTTCACTAAAAAAATACGAAAGTTGAGAGGGACAAGTATTCGAGGTTTTTCAATTATGATGCAATATATCCGATCTCTTCCTTTTTTTTACAGGCTTTCAGAATTAATTTGTTTTGGTTCACCATCTTTCTTCCGATTATATTAAGAAGAAATTTTAAATGAGGAAAGGAACTGATTTAATTAGAGATTAATACTATTGATAAGATGCTTTAATTTAATTTTAAACACGGATTCGTGTGGAAAGTCGAAACGCGTTTCCTAATTTGCTGGATTATAAATAATTTAATTTCCCTTATTTTTTCAATAATCTGGTGACAAAGAAGAGAAAATAATCTCAGAATAATAAATCTCTCTTCCAGTGGTAGAGAAAAGACTGTTCCTTGTCCCGACTTTGTTCCCAGATCGGCAACTGAGAAATGGGTCACGGAGGAGAAGGTGTGTCGCTTGAATTCACTCCGACGTGGGTCGTCGCCGGAGTTTGTACGGTCATCGTCGCCATTTCTCTGGCGGTGGAGCGTTTGCTTCACCATTTCGGTACTGTTCTTAAGAAGAAGAAGCAAAAACCCCTTTACGAAGCCCTTCAAAAGGTTAAAGAAGGTACACACTAATTCCACGGATCTTTTCCAGTGATTCTTTTTGGGGAACAGTGATTCATTTAGCTTCAATCGAATTGTTCTTCAATTTTTGTGTTTTTTTTTTCTGGGTTATGGATTCGATAAGTGAAACAGTGTTTTAACTTTTTAATGTTCTTAGTTTGCAAACTAATGTGACTGTATCAGATTATAAGCAGCGCAAATTTGTGGTTCTATGATAAATCTTTTTAGGATTGCATAGTTGATGTGGACCCAATTGTTTGATAAATCAGATAATAAGCAGCTTAAGTTTTAAAAGTTAAAATCTTTACTACTTTTTTCTTTTTGGTTGCTTTTGCTCAGTTTTTGTGAATCTATGATAAATCTTTTTGGGGATTGCAGAGTTGATGTTGTTAGGGTTCATATCGTTATTACTGACGGTGTTCCAAGGACTCATCTCCAAATTTTGTGTGAAAGAGGATGTGGTTATGCATATGCTTCCATGCTCACTTAATTCAAAACTAGAGGCTGAGGCAAGTGAACATAAAAACGCAACAACAAAAGAACATTTTCAGACTTTTTTCCCTGTTGTTGGAGCCACCAGGCGTCTACTTGCTGAACATGCTGCTGCTGAAGCTGGTTACTGTAGCCAAAAGGTAAACTTGAAATACCTTTGATGCTCATTATAATCTTGTTAGGTGTTCTCTTGCTAATTCTTGATTAAATCAGCACCTCTTGTTTGTTTGTTTTCTCAGCATAAAGTACCATTGCTTTCTGTCGAGGCGTTGCACCATCTACATATCTTCATCTTCGTCCTCGCCATATCTCATGTGACATTCTGTGTTCTTACAGTGGTTTTTGGAAGCACGAGGGTGAGCATAAACAATATATATACATTTTTTCCATTCATCCGTCAGTTAATGCAGAATTCTCAGGTGTGAAACCGTGATTGATCCATGTTTTCTATGTTAATGCAGATCCACCAATGGAAGAAATGGGAGGATATGATTGCAGACGAGAGTTTTGATCCCGAATCAGGTACTAAATTGTAGGAGTTAGTTGTTTTGTCAGATATGTATATATATACAAAATTCATGAAGATGCTAGTGAAATCTTGTACGTATTGTGTGATTATTTTCTGTGCCTTTTGCAGCTCTTAAGAAAAGGAGGGTCACTCATGTAAACCAACATGCTTTTATTAAAGACCATTTTCTCGGTATTGGTAAAGATTCAGTCATCCTCGGATGGACGGTATGGTATTTTTTAAGCATAGTGCTTGTTTTTATTTCGGTTATTTGTCCTATGAAACTACCTGAATGTTGAGGTTATGTCTTTTACATGACAGCATTCATTTTTCAAGCAATTCTATGGATCTGTGACAAAATCAGATTACGTGACTTTGCGCCTTGGTTTCATTATGGTAAACATTGATCATTTTAAAAGTTTCAAATTTTTTTACAAAGATTTGTTCTGCTTATTTAGACTAACATATATTTGGTATGTACAGACACATTGTAAGGGAAACCCCAAGCTTAATTTCCACAAGTACATGATGCGCGCTCTTGAGGATGATTTCAAACAAGTCGTTGGTATTAGTTGGTATCTTTGGATCTTCGTTGTCATCTTCTTGCTGCTAAATGTTAATGGTATGCTTCGCAAAAACTTAAGCTTTTACTTTTTTTCATATCTAGATTGGAATCCTTTTATATCGAAGCTACATTTCTGTATCTTGCAGGGTGGCACACATATTTCTGGATAGCATTCATTCCCTTTATTGTGAGCCTTTTGTTTTTTTGTCCCTAACCATTTTCTCAGAATGTGCTAAATCTTCTTTTAATCAAACTTATTGTAGTCCGTTTTTCTTTAACTTTTGAAAATTTGAAGCTGCTTCTTGCTGTGGGAACAAAGTTGGAGCATGTGATTTCACAGTTAGCTCACGAAGTTGCAGAGAAACATGTAGCCATTGAAGGAGAACTAGTGGTGAAACCATCAGACGAGCATTTCTGGTTCAGCAAACCTAACATTGTTCTCTTCTTAATCCATTTTATCCTCTTCCAGAATGCTTTCGAGATTGCGTTTTTCTTTTGGATTTGGGTAAGTTAGACAGATTCTTTTAACCAAAACAAAATTCCAAGATTCACCTGAAAATGGTTAAGACTGATAAAGTATATTTTGTACAGGTTACATACGGCTTCGACTCTTGCATTATGGGGCAGGTGAGGTACATTGTCCCAAGATTGGTTATTGGGTAAGCAAAAAGATTTCTTGCTTTTTTCTCATATTGCTTTAATGAATTTATCTCGGCTTATACTGATACCTGTCTTCTTCTCTGTAGGGTCTTCATTCAAGTGCTTTGCAGTTACAGTACACTGCCTCTTTACGCCATCGTCTCACAGGTAAAAGCTAATTTCTACTAATAAGCTTCAGAATCTTTTGGTTTGGATTTTTTAATTCTTTATGAGAAACTGATCCTCGTATGTTACAACAGATGGGAAGTAACTTCAAGAAAGCTATCTTTGAGGAGAATGTGCAGGTTGGTCTCGTTGGTTGGGCACAGAAAGTGAAGAACAAGAGAGAGCTAAAAGCTGCAGCTAGTAATGGGAACGAAGGAAGCTCTCAGGCCGGTCCTGATCCTGGTTCTGGTTCTGCTCCTGCTCCTGGTCCTGGTGCTAGGGCTGGTTCTGGTTCTGCTCCTGGTGCTGGTGCAGGTTTTGCTGGAATCCAACTCAGCAGATTAACAAGAAACAATGCAGCAGGGGACACACAAAATGAGATTACACCTGCTCATAACAATTGAGTAGAGAGATTATCTTTTCCGTAAGAGGATCATCATCATATTTAGCATCATGGTCCGGTTTTGTTGTTATACATAAGCTATAGTGACTTGATTTTTTTTTTTGTTTTTGGTCACAAATTTACTATTGGGAATTTTATCTGTTTGTATATTGTTTGGAACATTGTTGCGGGAGTGTTTAATGTAGATTTAGGTTCAAGTATTTTGGTTTTGGTTAATGAAATATAGAAACCAAATATTGTTCGGTTCGAATTCGGATTTTTGACTATTTGCCAGCTAAATTTTAGTTTACAATAAGATTACATTATACAAGAAACTATGGTTTCAATCGGTTTATATTTTTCTTTGGTATGATTCGGGTTTTGTTACCGTTATGTTAATAAAGAAGAGAAAACCAGAACAATCTATATTTCTTCGGTTTAATTTTGGTTCGGTTTGGTAAACTAAACCGTATTAAAAATAAAACTCCTTTTATATGGGTTGACTTGAGTCAAAATCAAATCAAAGCCAACACTCGCGCTAGTGGCGATGGATCTTCTCAAGAACACTCCCGCCACAGTGGGTCTATCTGAGACTTTCGCTAGATTAAAGTCACAAGGCAAAGTAATCAGAAAATCTCTTCAATCCCTGAAAAAAGTTCCAATTTTGATTTCCCTAACTCTTTTAATCTCTCATTTGTTCTTCGTTTTTCTACAGATTCTGATGTGGGTTTTTCTTCCTTTTCTCTTTGTTTTGATTGTTGTTGAAATTGAAAACAAAAACAAAACAAACAAAATTTAGGTGGCTCTGATTCCATATATCACAGCTGGTGATCCAGATCTTTCCACAACAGCAAAAGCTCTCAAAGTGCTCGACTCTTGTGGCTCCGACATTATCGAACTCGGTGTTCCATATTCTGATCCATTAGCTGATGGTCCAGCAATCCAGGTTCGATCCACATAAGCCGCACAATTCAATCATCTTCTTCTAAAGCTTAAACCTTCTCTTTTCTTGTTTTAGGCTGCTGCGAGACGTTCGTTACTTAAAGGAACCAACTTTAACTCCATTATCTCTATGCTTAAGGAGGTGTGTGTGTGTGTGTTTTTTTTTCTAACTTACCTCTCTTTTATAGCTTATAGATGATGAAATCAGAACTCTCAATGTTGAGTAAATAGTGAATTTGATACTCTTGGTTTTAGTCTTCTTAAAAAGGGATCCTTTTTATTCCAAGTTCTCAGGTTATTCCTCAGTTATCTTGTCCAATTGCATTGTTTACGTACTACAATCCGATCCTGCGGCGAGGAATCGAGAACTACATGACCATTATAAAGAATGCTGGAGTTCGTGGTACACTGAAATTTTTCAAGTTTTCTCTTAAAGTAAAACGCTTATGCTTAAGTGTTTCAGGGATCAGTTTCCACACCATTTGCTTCCATTTATTGTCTTATGTATGTACATTAACATTTTATCACATAACATGGTTTCTTTTCTTAGGGCTTCTTGTTCCTGATGTTCCACTCGAAGAGACTGAGACTCTGCGGAACGAAGCTCAAAAGCAACAGATTGAACTAGTATGATGTTCTTCTCTCTTAAGATAACATCTTTCGTAGCAAACTGTTTCCTTCCCTTTACCCTATTTCCCATGTTGTCCTCAAGGTACTGCTCACAACACCCACAACCCCGAAAGAGCGAATGAATGCCATTGTTGAAGCATCCGAAGGATTCATCTATCTCGTAATAATTACAGTTTCGCGACTCTTTGGATCAGTAAAATGATGTTTAAGTTTCGTGTTCTTATGCATGAATGTTGTTATTCGAGCTCTTTTCAGGTAAGTTCAGTAGGAGTTACTGGTACGAGAGAGTCTGTTAATGAACAAGTTCAATCTCTTCTACAACAAATCAAAGAGGCAACAAGCAAGCCAGTCGCAGTTGGATTTGGCATATCGAAACCTGAGCATGTGAAACAGGTTTGGCTGCACATACACTGGACTAGCAATATCTTGGCAATGGGATTTTGTTAATCCGACTTGAATTGTTTCACATTACAGGTAGCTGAATGGGGAGCAGACGGAGTCATTGTAGGCAGCGCGATGGTTAAGATTTTGGGTGAGGCTGAAGCACCTAAGCAAGGACTTAAGGAGCTAGAAGTCTTCACTAAATCTTTGAAGTCTGCTCTTGTCTCTTGAGTACACAATGGTTCTCTTAATTTAATGCAAAAGAACCATATGGTGTTACCATTGCTTCTTAATAATATAACATCCATCTCCAAGAAAAAATCAAGAGTTATACATTATTGAGAATTTCCAGGTTCTGAAGAAGAAATACAAGAATGTCAAAAACAAACAAATCATATAGGCTCAGTGAGCTTGCAGAATGTATATGTTTAACGCTGTGACACGGATTCCGCAGAGAAGAGGTACTTGACACGGGAGAGAACCGAATCATGAGCAGGATCATAGGGATGGTCCTTGGAAGGGATCTCCAAGATTGCAGGAACTGGCTTGTTGTAGCTATCCACCAAGAACCGGATCATATTGGCAACCTACAAGCATGAAGTTTTCTCATTATGATTTTGACACTGTAGAAAGAAACAGACTTTGAAGTATAGAGCACATAGAAATAGAGCTTTCTATTTCAAACTAATGAATGATATGTCTCAAAGGGCTGATGCAAAATGGCCTCATGTTATGTTTCTTCACACGTTTGGATCCAATGATACTAATAGCTGGGAACAAGATAGCAAAAACTACCCTACAATAATGGTGACCTTGATCCATGGTTAAAAGGGTGCAAGCAAGGAAGATATATTAATTAATGGCAGTAAACATAAGGGGCTCAATTGAGTGGAGGAGTACAAGCCATGACCTCTTTGATAACGACTCCGATAACACAGCACAGACACAGCAGTTAATATAAGTGACAAGTACAAGTATACTGGACTTGGAAGAAAGCACTTACATATTGGCTTATCAGAATGATAGCAATATCATCTCTTGATGAGAATTCCTTGAAAGCATCCTCAATTTGTCTCACAGTTGTCTCTAAAAGACAAAAAATCAAAAGAGAGGAAAACAAGAAAAAGGGAAAAATCAATTAATTTAGAAGACTAGACGGTAATTATACAATTCTACAGAAATAGAAGTTCGGAAAGTTATCTCCTAACAAGATCACATGAAGTTGATTTGATGGAAAAATTCAACTAACTTGATTTTATCAAAAGGGGTACCGCTTTGAGATAAGTGACATAACTTGATACATGATTGAAAGATAATCTTTCCTAAACATCATTATGAGTTCAAAAGCATACTCGAATCCACGATGAGGTAATTTGTCTTCCTCCTTATGTCAACATTACCAACTCCAGCCATCAAAAATCCAACTACGGTGTCCTGTACACAACATTTTAGACAAGTAAGAGGCGTTGGAGATTACGTAGGGTTACACAAACGGGTACTTTCAAACAATTCTGCCACCATTTGGTGGAAAAAATGTCACCAATAATAACCAGTGTAAAAGGAAGAACTTGCAAGTAAAATAAGAGACTAGATATAGTTTTCTGGTAACTCGATAGAATACCATTGAGTAAATCCAATTCTTTAGCCAGAACAGTTGAAACTAACACAGAAAACCGAAATCCCTTGTTATTCAATGATAATACAGTTTCTAGAAAGAATTTAGAGAAGATTTCTACTCCTTAGTTTCCTGATTCGTGCATGAGGTGGAATCAACATTCAGTGATAACAGATCAGATCATCTGCAGATTTTTGGTCTGATCCAAAAATCGAGAAAAACGCAGAACTACGAAATGCTATCTAGGGCTTGAAAACGAATACCAAAAAGATTACAAATTTCACAAGAAAATCCAAGGACAGTCAATCTATGGATGGACAAATCTGTGTACCCACAACGACATTGATTTACTTCAGATCAGATTCAGAACTCAACCAGAGGATCCTATTACAAATCAACAGATTTTCTTAAGAATCAAACCACCGAAACTCAAATCACCCATCAACAGAAAGATATAGAGAAAGATAACTTTCCGTAACGTTTTTACCTCATCGGCGATCATTGCGATGAGGGCAGAGTTGCGAGCAGGGATCGAAGCTCTCCCAGCCATATTGATTCAACTACAAACGAAAAAAAAAAAGAGAACCCAGAAGAAAAAATCAATCCACCGAAGACAATTTCTCGAAATTGAGTAAATCCCCTAAATCAATTCCTGATCTTGTATCGGAAAAACAAGCGTCGAAGATGGAGAAAAAAGGTCCTCGATTTCACTCATTACCTCTTTTCTCTGTTTCTCTTGTTCTTCGATTTTGATTGATAGATTCGTAATCAGTACCAAAGACCACGCGCAAAATAAAAAAATTGAAGTCAGAGCACAACTCAATTGACCATATTACCCCTGCTCTCTAAACCTAATAACGGTACTACCCTCTTATAATAATTGCTCGTCAATAGTAAAAATGGCAAAAGTGTAAATAATGGTGGGCCGGGGGTAAGGATATGAGTGCAAGTCGCATCAAAGCCAGCTTGCCTTCTCAAGGGTAATTTTGTCTTTTCGTTGTCTCTGTCTTGTCTCTACTTCAGAAAAACCTCTGTGATATGTGAAGCAGAACAAAGCAAAAATCCGGAGAGAGGAAGGAGAAGAGTGAGCTGCAAATAATGGCGGATTCTCACTCCCTCAACAATCAGCTCTCGAGACATACTTCTATTTTCGGTTTGCGTTTATGGGTTGTTCTCGGCGTTTGCGTTGGAGCCGCAATCGTTCTTTTACTGTTTGTTATCTCCCTCTGGTTCATTTACAGACGAAGCCTCGATTCTTCCTCTAAATCCAAACATACAATCGTCCCTGTAGTTTCTAAGGAGATCCAAGAGATTCGGGTCGACCCATCTCGACCTAATTTCAACCCAATTCAACCCGAACCAACCCCTGAGACAAACCAACACCAAGCTGTGGCTAGCCACCGAGAAGACGATACCAAAATCCACATCGAGATCGGAAAGGATCATCGGATTTCGTACCCGGAGCGAGGAGGTTGGACTGGTTCTGGTTCCGGGTCCGGGTCGGGTGATCAGGGTTTACCCATGTCAGGTCCTGAGGTTTCTCATTTAGGATGGGGGCATTGGTACACGTTGAGAGAGCTCGAGCTTTCTACGAATGGATTCTCCGACGAGAATGTGATCGGACAAGGAGGATACGGGATTGTCTACAGAGGTGTTCTTGAGGATAAATCAATGGTGGCTGTAAAGAATCTGCTCAACAACAGAGGACAAGCTGAGAAAGAATTCAAAGTCGAAGTCGAAGCAATTGGACGAGTGAGACACAAGAACCTGGTGAGACTGCTTGGTTATTGCGTTGAAGGAGCTCATAGGATGTTAGTTTACGAATATGTTGATAATGGGAACTTAGAACAGTGGCTTCACGGTGATGGATTGGGGTTAAAGAGTCCTCTTACTTGGGAGATTAGGATGAACATTGTTCTTGGAACAGCTAAAGGGTTAATGTATCTACACGAAGGTCTCGAGCCCAAAGTTGTTCACCGCGACATCAAATCGAGTAATATCTTGCTTGACAAGCAATGGAACGCGAAAGTTTCGGACTTTGGGTTAGCTAAGCTCTTGGGTTCAGAGATGAGCTATGTGACTACTCGTGTGATGGGTACATTTGGGTATGTGGCTCCTGAATACGCGAGTACCGGGATGTTGAATGAGAGGAGCGATGTTTATAGCTTTGGTGTTCTTGTTATGGAGATGATTTCAGGGAGGACTCCTGTGGATTATAGCCGGCCTCCGGGAGAAGTGAATCTTGTTGAATGGTTGAAGAGAATGGTGTCGAATCGAGATGCTGAAGGAGTTTTGGATCCGAGGATGATGGAGAAACCGTCGTTGAGGTCATTGAAGCGTACCCTTTTGGTAGCTTTAAGATGTGTAGATCCTAATGCTCAAAAGAGACCAAAGATGGGTCATATCATTCACATGCTTGAAGCTGAAGACTTAGTCTCTAGAGATGATCGGAGAAACTCCGGCGGAGGAGGAGGAGGAGATCCGGGAAAGTCACCACGGAAGATGAATGTGAATGAATCAGAGGATGAGAGTGTTAATTCCGTTCTGATCAACAATGACCAATTAGCTTTGGAGAAGAAGGAGAATCAATAAAAGAGAGAAGCTTTAGCATTATAATTTTATTAAACTATATTTAGAAGTTTTGTCTTGTGTGTATGTATGTGTGTAGATTCTTGTAATTTTGCAATAATTAAAAATGTGGCTTGAAATAATTCTATATGGATCCTTTTTTTTTTCATTAGCTGAGGACTCTGTTGTAGTATAGCCTAGATAGTGATTTGTTTGTTATATTTGTCATTTGTGATCAGATTTTTAATTTCAAGGTCTTTAATTGTTTTTAGAAGTTTTCTTTTTGTTGAGTGGAGATTATTGTACTTTTGATTTATAGTTTTTTTCTTTAGGTGGGGACTCTTTTGTAATATAGCCTAAAATAGTGATTTGTTTGTTATGTTTTTTTGGTGACATTAATTCATCTTTTGAGTTATGTTACAAAAGAAAAAAAAAAGAAAAAAGAGATTGAATTCCATAAATTTAAAAGTGATTAATGGATGTTTGGTTACGGACGTTGTTGTTATACCAATAGATATTTTAAAAAAAACTATTCAAAATCAGAATATATATAAAGAAATTTAAATGCAAATTATATATTTTAATTGTTTTTTTGTACGTATTTTATATACAGAATATTCTTTTGTAAGTGGACCTGATGCAAGTAGGCAAGACTCGACAAAAGAATCAGAAAGTGAAGAAGAAGAAGAGATAGAGCGAGCGAGATGAACAGTATCTTCTCGATTGACGATTTCTCCGATCCCTTTTGGGAAGCTCCTCCGCCTCTTAATCCGGACTCGACGAAGGTTGTTACGGCGGAGGAAAGTACTCTGAGTCCGCCGGAATGGACTTTCGAGATGTTTCTGGAAGAGATTTCTTCGTCGGTGAGCTCGGAGCCTGTGGGAAACAACAACGCGATCGTCGGAGTTTCTTCGGCGCAATCTCTTCCTTCTGTTTCGGGACAGAATGATTTCGAGGACGACAGTCGATTTCGCCGCGATCATCACGATTGGGATTCCGCTCCGCCGCCGCCGCCGCCATCGACGGTGATTGTTGATTCCGATGATTACCATCGCCTTCTTAAGAACAAGCTTGAGACCGAGTGTGCTTCTGTTGTAGCTCTTAGGGTTCTCTTCTATTTCCCTCTTTTTAGTTTACGTATTTGTGTAATTTGTGCGTTTCGATTGCCGTAAGAAGATCTAAATCTCAAGCTCTGTTGTTATCTCCTTTGTGTTGCGCAGTCTGGGTCTGTGAAGCCTGAAGATTCGACTAGTTCTCCAGAAACTCAATTTCAACCAGCTCAATCCAGTCCTCTTACTCAAGGTGCGAGGCTTATCATGTAAATTCCTTGCTAGCATCTTATAGTTCGTCTCTTAGTTACGAGCTAAGATAAACCTGCAGCATATTCGTTTCTCTATTCTCGTCTCTGCTATGAACGTTATGTGTTTGTAGAAATGGAAAATGCTTCTTTAGAGAAGCCGGAACCGTTCCAAGTCTCCTTGAGGTTAATTTTGTTGCATCATACGCCTAATTTTATCCAACAAGCTTCAATCTTTTTTGCGACTTTCTCCTTGAAACTAATGTGCTTTCTGGAAGACCACTTAGATAGGGATTGAGATGGATTCTGGTGGTTAGTTCAATATTCTTTTACAGGAGCAGCTTCACGTGGCAAATCATTATATCGATGCTACTATTTCTCTTTCGGATATTTCTTTTGAGTCTTACACATAGTATGCTTAATCATGGTAGGTTCTTTGATGACCCCTGGAGAACTTGGTGTCTCTTCTTCATTACCAGCTGAGCTGAAAAAAACTGGTGAACCAATGAAGCAGGTTACGAGTGGATCATCGAGAGAATATTCTGATGAAGATGACCTTGATGAAGAGAATGAAACCACTGGTTCCTTGAAACCAGAGGACGTAAAAAAATCTAGAAGGTAATGATTCCTTTTTCTCCCATTTCTTGTCTTTTGATGATTTATCTTCACAGTGAAACTGTTTTCAAACCTTGTTCTTTGTAGGATGCTGTCAAATCGAGAGTCAGCTAGGCGATCTAGAAGGAGAAAGCAGGAGCAAACAAGTGATCTCGAAACACAGGTTGCAATTGCATACCTATATCCTCTCGAAAGCCTTATTTTTGTGTCAAAGGATATGAATGAGCCTAATTTCTGTTTTGATAGGTTAATGAGCTAAAGGGTGAACATTCATCACTTCTGAAGCAACTGAGCAACATGAATCACAAGTATGATGACGCTGCTGTTGGCAATAGAATACTAAAAGCTGACATTGAGACATTAAGAGCTAAGGTTAGAAGACTTCAATACACTTTTTTCTCCTTTTTCCTTACTATTATTTTTTTTTAATGTACTGTAATTTCCATGTTATATAAGGTGAAAATGGCGGAAGAAACCGTTAAGAGAGTAACAGGAATGAATCCGCTGCTTCTCGGGAGATCAAATGGACATAACAACAACAGAATGCCATTAACTGGTAACAACAGGATGGATTCTTCTTGCATTCCAGCTTTTCAACCACAATCAAACCTAAACCATTTGCCAAATCCAAACATCGGAATACCAACCATTCTATCTCCAAGACTCGAAAACAATTTCGTTCCTCCTCCATCCTTAAACTCCCAAACTAACTCTCACTTGCAGAGAATAAGACATGGGCAAAATCACCATGTTGCTCCAAGCACTAACCCGTATGGATGGAGTACTGAACCTCAGAACGATTCAGCATGGTAAGCTAAAATGGCTCTTTTAATCCATTGAACATTTAAAGTGTCTTTAAGTTATATGTTTATGCATATCAGATTCTTGTTCCCCTTTTTTGGCTCATTTTACAGGCCGAAAAAAAGCGTGGACTGATGAAACAACAAGATGGGTTGCAGCACGCTGTGTTAATGTCTCTGGATCTGTCTTTGTAAGTGTTATAAGTTATTAACCATGAGAATACATTTGTACAACACAGCCTCATGGCTTATACTGTCTGTCTTATAACATTACAAGATTCTTAATAAGAGAATCGTCTTTCTATTTATAGCTTAATAACAGAGTGGATCTGTTTTTATCCAATTAAAAAAAGAAAGGTCAAATCATATCCCACATGACTTTTCTAATTTTCCCTCTCCTTAAATTCCGACTACTTCGGCGATTTCCATGGTAGATCGAACAAGCAACCATATTTTCTGATTCAGAAAGAAAAAAAAAAGAAAAAAGAAAAAAGAAACAGAGGAGAAAAGGAGACGACGACGACGACAAACAAGTAAAACAAAAGCCGTCGTTCTTCCTTTTTCTCTCTCTTTCTCTGTTTTGATTTTTTTTTTTCTCACGGCGTACGTTAGTCAAAATGGGTTCGAGTAAACTAAAACGCGCCATTGGAGCTGTGAAAGATCAGACAAGCGTAGGATTAGCCAAAGTCGGAGGTCGAAGCAGTTCTTTAACGGAACTTGAAGTAGCCATCGTGAAAGCAACACGACATGACGAATATCCAGCGGATGAGAAATACATCAGAGAGATCTTAAGCCTAACGTCTTACTCACGCAACTACGTAAGCGCTTGTGTTTCAACTCTCTCGAGACGTCTCAACAAGACCAAGAACTGGTCGGTTGCTCTCAAAACCTTGATTTTGATCCAACGGTTGATAACAGAAGGTGATCGAGCCTACGAGCAAGAGATTTTCTTCGCGACCAGACGTGGAACGAGATTGCTGAACATGTCTGATTTCAGAGATGCGAATCGGTCTGATTCGTGGGATTACTCTGCTTTTGTTCGGACTTATGCTCTGTATTTGGACGAACGGCTTGATTTCCGGATGCAAGGAAGGAGAGGGAAACACGGTGATGGTGGTGACTCCGGTGAGGAAGATGACCATCGAGAGACCAACACCGATCATCGGTCGAGAGCTCTTGTGGTTAAGTCTAAACCGGTCACAGAGATGAAAACAGAGAAAATCTTTACCAGAGTACAACATTTACAACAGCTTCTTGATCGGTTCTTGGCTTGTCGTGCAACAGGTAATAAATTAATCAACTACTTTCAATTAGAAAGATTTGCAAACCGATCTGTGGTTTAACCTTGTAAAATTTAGAATAATCGATGTACGATTTGATCCGGTCCGCCGCAGATCATGCCGTACCAGATCAGATTAAAATAAAACTTAACATGAATCAGATTGGTACAACGTTGGTTTTTGTCCAAATTTTGTTTTTATTCAAATATATCATTTAGTTTTTAAAAGAAAATATAATTAAATATTTTTATATTCGATTGGAGTTTTATTTCGGTTTTTTTTAAAAAAATATAGAAAAATTGAATCCATTTTTACCATAGAAATATTTAATTAAGATGAGGTTTTTTTAATTAGTTTTTAAGATGAGGTCGAATTGAAAATTAAGAACTCGGCTTAATAGGGTCCATCCCAATGTCTTCACTTGCAAGTCACGTTTTTTACCCCACTTTCAACTTTCTTGGTTAACAAGTTAGGTCTCTGCAACAGGTAATGCGAAGAACAACAGAGTGGTGATTGTGGCTCTGTATCCAATAGTGAAGGAGAGTTTTCAGATATATTACAACATTACAGAGATAATGGGAGTATTGATTGATCGATTCATGGAATTAGACATTCACGATTCGATCAAAGTCTACGAAATCTTCTGTCGAGTTTCGAAACAGTTGGATGAGTTAGATCCGTTTTACGGATGGTGCAAGAACATGGGAGTTGCAAGATCTTCAGAGTATCCAGAATTGGAGAAGATTACACAGAAGAAACTTGATCTCATGGATGAGTTTATAAAAGATAAATCAGTTTTAGCTGCACAAACAAAGAAATCATCATCAAAAAAATCTGACAAGTCCGAAGAAGAGGAGGAGAGGAAAACAGAAGAAGTTAAAGAAATTCAAGAAGATTTAAACTCCATTAAAGCATTACCAGAACCAAAACACGAAGAAGAAGAAGAAGAAGAAGAAATCGAAACAGAGAAAGCTTTTCAAGAAGTGGGTTCAGGACAAGATCAAGAAGGTGATTTGCTGGATTTAGCGGGTGAAGCGGATGAAACAGCCGTAGCAGTTGGTGATAGTTTGGCCTTAGCGTTATTCGATGGAATGGTTGCAACCGAGACTGCGTCTGGACCGGGATGGGAGGCGTTTAATGATGATTCGGCGAATTGGGAGACGGATTTGGTGAAATCGGCGACGAGATTGTCGGGACAAAAGAGTGAGCTTGGAGGAGGATTTGATAGATTGTTGCTTGATGGAATGTATCAGTACGGTGCGGTTAATGCAGCGGTTAAAGAGTCTACGGCTTATGGTAGTAGTGGAAGTGCGAGTAGTGTGGCTTTTGGTTCTGCAGGAAGACCAGCAGGTAAATAGATTTTATATATTTTTTTTTTGTCTTTTCGAATCGGTTTAGGTTTTAAAATCGAATTATTAGCTTTGGTTTGGTTTCCGGTTTTGGTTTATCTGTTTTAATATTATAGGTGATCAAACTGATACCAATCTAATAATATGAATTTGTATATAAGTTTTGGTTTGATTCTTGTTCGGTTTTACATCGAAAAATATCCTTCAATGAAAAGATTTCAGAACAAGAAATAGATGATTTAGACTTTTCGGTTCGGTTTAGATTTCAGAGTTTTGGCTATACAAGAACTACAAACTAGTTAAACCGAATTGATGTTTGATTCGCACTTCTAAAGTATTTTCGGTTCAGTTTGGTTTATCCGGATTAATCATTCAAATGATCTTGAAACATGGTGATGCAGCCTCTATGTTGGCACTGCCGGCGCCACCACCGATGGCCAACGGGAACAGAATCGGAAGCAAAAGTCCGGTGATGGTGGACCCATTTGCGGCATCGCTAGAGGTAGCCCCACCACCGTACGTGCAAATGAATGATTTGGAGAAAAAACAAAGATTGTTAATGGAAGAACAAATGATGTGGGATCAATACAACAGAAATGGAAGACAAGGTCACATGAATTTCAGACAAAACCATCAACAACTATATTATCAAGCTCCATACTCCATGGGACCTTACTCTTACACACCTCGCTATTGAAAATTTTTGAACAAAAACAATTAAAAAAAAATCGCCATTGAAGAGCTTGAAAGAAAGGTGTTGGAATTCTTTGTTGTTGTCTCTCTAACATTTTAAACTCTCTGGTTATTTAACTTTGTAAACTTTTAAGGAAAAAAATAAAAAATAAAGACACTCCAAAACTCTTCTACAACGTATATAAAATTATTCATTAACAACAAAAAACATATCGAATTTGTTTATAAGAAAGAAACATAAGTTCTCTTACAATGCATAGAATTTCATATTCTTTGTCAAATATTTTTAATATATTACTTTCAGATTGTAAGATTCTTAGATAATAATACATTAAGGAAATCAACTCATAATAATGAAAATGAACTTGTAAAAGAAAATCCTGGCTTCACATACTTTATTTCATTTTTGGCTTACATGGTAACTAACTGATCTACGCTAGCATGCTGCTTCACTAGTCTACATGTTTCTCCGCGCCTCGTTTCTCGCTTCAAACAAAGTCAAACTCGTCTCACTTTCTCTCTCACTCACTCAAAATTTAAGTTCCGATTTTTTTATCTCATCGCCCCTAAAATGTTTCTATGTCACATTCTAATCCCGTTAGTCTTTAAAACCGATTATATGAATATGATCACAAAAACTTAAAAATATATGTTTTAGATGATTTATATCTTATTGATCAATAATAGACGTTTTAGATTTTTTTTTTTTTTTTTGATTGACGTTTTAGATTTCCCGATAAAATTAAATGCCAATATTGGCATGATCATAGAGTACGTGTTGCAAATGATTTGCATGTCACTATATATATCAGCCAAGTCAAAAGAAAACTCCAGATATATATATATGTATGTGTCTGAATTTTAAACCCATGGCAAAGAAAAAAAGGAATTGTATGAACATGTTATATATCTTTCTTAAATGCAGATTTTATATCGACCTACAATTTTCCAATCACAAGCCAAAAAAGCAAAGCAAAAAGAAGTTGTATAGAATGGGGACTAAGAGCTCGTAAAAACATAAAAGGAAACTATATAGATCCCATTAACAATGTTCTTTAATTTATCTTTTGACTTTTAGTGGTCGCATGTTCTTTTTATTTTTTTTGGGGTTAAAGTGTGTTCGCATGTTCATGCGTGTCCTCGTCAACAAGCTCTTTGACCTCCGTTTTTTAATCTTTTTAATTTTGCCTACTTTATATTATTCCTCGTAGTTTTCTATATCTTTTTTATTTGATGCCTTCTCACCCTCCTTTAGTGTGTTTATAATTCCTTTTGATTTAATTTTCCTTAATATTTAGTTACATAATATTTTGTGGTAATCCGTCGTTGTTACATGGAATAAATTTTGTAATCATTTTTCACAATTGTGATTGGTAAATTAATTAGCGACAATTCATCACAGTATGCGATGTAAATGATATGTGTTGTTGTTTGTTGCTAATGCTATATATAGTGGCAAGTGGCAACATAAATGACCATCAAATAAGACCCTTGTCTCAGATTAATTAGTGATTACGATAGAAATCTGTTAACAGCAATCATAAATCATTTTTGTGGCCTATTGCCAAACTTGAGTTAACGATGAATTTATACAATAAATATTGTGTCCATCTTTATAAGACTGCTTTCTTTCAGCGATATATCATATTATCAGATGACAGACTATATATGTTAGTTATATCTTCAATAATTACAATTATATGATGAGTACATTTTACGTAGATATGAAGTTGTATAGTATCTATCACAATCAAAGAAGCTGGCTTTGAGAGGACACATTCGTCAATCCCTAGAGGTGCAGTTTGTGGGGCCTTTACTGATCCAATTATTTTTGATGTGGAAAGATATATAATGTTTTTTTTTTTACTTATAAAAAAGAAGAAAACTAATCTTTTGAAAGGACGTGATTGTAAAAAAGGAAATTCGAAATGTTTTACTTGTACGAATATATTTGAAAAAAAAAAAAATATATATATATATATATATACATATCCAATTTAAAACTAGAGAAAATTATAAATCTGTAACAATTAGAAAATTAATATAAAAAACAAACAATCCCTAGATAAGTACCAAAAGAAATGCTCTTATGCTCTCTTCGTCTTTGTGTTTTTGTTCCCGAGGGTATTAGAGTCATTTTAAGAGCAACAAAATAATCGAAGTAAGAATCTAAGTTTATTACCCTTTTACATATTCTGGGGCCCAGAGAATCCCAGACCGTAAGCCCTGTGAAACGACGACGACTCGTGATTATGAGATCCGGTATCGTACGCCGACATAGGAAACGCCACTCCACCTGCGTACTCTAGCATATCACCGGGTCTCACGCTAACGTGCACTCCATGACCCGTGAGTCCAAGAAAGTCTCTGGTCAAACGGTCAGCTTTCTGCCACGTGGACGCTAACCCATCAACAACTAGCTGGTCGTACTCAGACGACGAAGATGACGTCATCATGACTCGGTCAGCACCAAGAAGCTCGTTGACCGTCGTCAAATGACGCTGATGACCAATCGACCGCGTTTGTCCTCCGCTGCCGAATGCTCCGGAGCTGAGAGCGGTTGCTTTTTGCAGGAGAGCCGTCGCAGAAAGAGCCGCCGTGGTGGACGAAGAAACGGCGGCGGCGGAATGTGGTGGGTCAACGTAAAGAGGTGACGTGAAAAGCAAGGAAGAAGAAGAAGGTTTATTGAGCATAAAGTGACGGTCTTGGAAATTAGGGCTAGGGTTTGTGAGATTGGGGGAAGAAGATGAGATGATTCTTGCACTTTCTTCTGCTAATGCATCACAGAACGCTCTATGCGTTATGAAACTGTCTTTCCTGTTTATCAAAATTTTCCAAAAACAAAAAATTAGATATGAAAATGAACAATTATATATATATATATATACATATCTCTATGTCTGTGTATATATGTTTATACGATCGATGATGATATGCAGTTGCAAGAAATGAAATCATTTAAGGTGGACCACACAGAGACGAAGAAGTTTCAAAATTCCAAGAAAAGCTTTTGAAGCCTACTATGTAATAATGGACCAATGCAATTTAGACATAGCAAATCAAATCATAGACTACAAAATCTTTTACAGAAAAATAAAATAAAATTTAAATCTTGATTCTTTTTCAGCATTATGATGAAGGAGAAGATTCACCTGCAGGCTTCTTTTATCTCCTTCAATAATGCAACAAAATATTTACATCAATAAGAATTTTTTTTTAAAAAAGCCATTTTTTATTGGACAAGAATTATACATGTACACCCATATTAGCTCTAAAATTTGTAAAATACCAATCTCATCAACACATAAGATTTGGTTATTCACAGAAGAAATTCTTTTTTGACTTTAAAAAAATATATTTCATGTTTTCATCTTTATATAGGCATTAATGGCCGATATGTATATACAATGTCTTAATCCATGAATTTTGCCACTGCATTTAATTTGAACTCAAAACGATATTCCATGGACAGACACTATATAGCAGTTTTGTCAAAGAACATAACCAAAAGAAGACAATTGAAATTAGTCACACGAAAGCATTAAATTCATCCATATATATACAATTCAATATATTCCAAGAAAAATTATAGATACTCCTATCTCTATATACTGTATATAGATAATAATCTAGATTTGTCACAGAAACATCAGTAAAAACATCAAGAAAAACAAATTAACAAGGAACAAATAAAGATTTGCGTATAAGAACAGAAAAAAACAAAATAATAATCATTATTTGAAAAGCTTACCTCGAGAAAAGAGTGCCACAGTCACATCTATACTCTCTTGTACCACAGATCTTAGTGTGAGCTTTCCAATCAGATTGAACAGCATAGAACTTTGAACACTTTTCACATTTCCATTTCTTCTCTCCATGTTTCCTGCAAAAGTGTTTCTTGATCCCTGTGAGATCACCAAGAGCCCTAGATGGATGATGATGAACACAATTTGTCTCTGGGCACACATAGACTTTCTTCCTTTGATGGTCTTTGTTGTTCTTCTGTTTCAGCTTCCATGGAAGATTGTGGCCTCTCCTGTGAAGCTGTAGATTCTGATCTCTTTGAAACCCTTTGTTGCATATCTCACAGACGAATCTGTTTGTTGCAAGAAGTGTCTTTGGTGATAATGCGATTACCTCTGCATCTGGATCTGCCAAAGAAAGTACATGAAAAAAATTTCAAACACATTCTTGGTAAAAATATGATTTTGATACAAGAAACCCTAATTGTAAAAAGAGGAAGACTTTTTTCACAATCCATATGAAAAAAAGTTCCTAGATTATGCTAGTAATAAAATAACGCATATAAATAAAGTCATCAGATTCTCCTAGCTAGAAATCAAATATCCTTATGACAAAAGTTCTCAGATAAAAAAAAAAAAAATCAGATGAAAAAAGGTCCCAATGATTCTACCAAGAATAAAAAAACCCAGATGAAAACAGTTTCCAGATTCAACTGGTTTNAACTGGTTTGCAAAAAAAAAAAAAAAAAAAATTAAAGCCATAGTCAAGAGAAATAAAGTAAAAAAAAAAGAAGTTCATACCAGGATTTCCAGGAAGGCCTCTCCTTTTCTTTGTCCTCTGAGTCTCTGTGTGTATACAAAGACTAGAAACTACATTGTTCAAGCCACTAAAATCTTGGATACTACTGATCAGTGTATTACCAGAAGAAGTATTTGCTTCAGCAGACAAAGAGCTTAGTTTATAGGACAAATTGTGAGAAGAAAACATATCCATGGCTATATGTTTATAGCTATATGAAGAAGAAAACTCCAACCAGAGAAAGTACAAAAAAACAAAAGTTGGAAGAAAACTATAAAAAGATCCAAACTTTGGTTTATTCTGATCTCTTAAAATAAGGACCTTTGATCGAGTACCTAGAGAGTAAGAAGTTTACACAGAAAGACATCATTCTTTGGCTATATATGCAAGAAAACCAAAAAAAAAAATCATGAATTAATATTTTTAATTGGGTGTATATACACATTTGTATGTACAGTTTTCAAAAGCAAGAGGACGACCATGATGGATTATTCTCCAAGGTCACTATCAATATTTTGTACACATACATATATGTGTGTGCTTACAATAAATGCAAAGACTGTTTGATTCCCATTTTTGTATTAGTTTTTCTAGGTGCAGATAAATACCACAGAGGAGAGAGAGTGTGTTTGAAAGAGAGAGTTTGACTTATTTTCAAATATTTTTAACTGTTTTATTTAAAATTATTATTGTCTGTTTTTTTTTTGTTTATGTTGTTTTGAACACTCTTCTGCATTACAGAGAAGAGTGATGATTACAGGACCATACTATCAGCATTTACTTGAAAATGTCTACTAAAAAGAAGAGTAGACCCAAGAAAGAAAGAAAAGCAAGCTATCAAATTGTGCAATTAATGGTAAATATTGTGAGATAAGACTTAGCAGGCCTAATTGCCTTAGATAGAAGTAATATATATCAGGAAAACGAATCCTTTTTATTTATTGGGTATGTATAAAGGAAACGTTTTTGTTTTGTTTTAGTTTGTAAGAGAATCTAAAACACAATTACTTAGCCACAAAAACATTGTTCTTATAACAGAAGAAGTATATTTAGTAAAAGAACCATTGAGGAATACACTAAATATTGTTTTTTATTTATTATAAGTCTATAAGATAGGAAAATCTTTTATATTAGAAATATAAAATTCAAGTTCGGTGGAGTGGATCGTCGCTTTTCTCTAAGGTATGCGACACCTCGACTTAATTCAAAAGTTGTCAATATTTATTGGATGAGTTACGTATTGTTTTCCAAGATTATTTTGTAAGTAGATTCTAAACAAGATAGATTCTAGCTCATTTGGGCTCTATTAAATGAAAGAAAAGGATCAGGAAAACCTATTTACAAAAACACCAAACTATTGAGATTCTTTGATTAAGAGAAAACGATGATGAAAGAGAGTTGCTCTCAGTGGCAATCTTCACAGTTACCTTCATGGATTGTCATTACACACATTGACACATATCATGTGACACAATATTAGGTTTGTCATGTGTGCTTCAATATAGTTTTTGTTCTGTTAAATTTTTTGACTCATTACTGAGGATGAAAGTATACTTTTTCAACTGTGTTATAATTTTTTGAATTATTTTGAATGATTTATTTTTAACTGCAGGGACTTTAGTTTGCTATTTTCATGTAAAATCGCTATTATTTTCTTATAAGATCATCTTTAATTGTTTTATTTTATTTGTGGTGTTATTTTGAATTTGAGTGATGTTACTTTCTACTAAGGTTGGTGGAACTTTATCTCCTTTCCCCCATAGTTTCTCTCATAAGATACCCAAACTTCTTAAAAAGGCACACTGATTTGAATGAAACTTCTCATAAGCTATGAAATAAATTAAAATAAGTACTGAAGGAAATGTACACTCATAGGGAAAAGGGAGCATGTGATTTTTTTATTTTTTTTAACTCGAACATATTTCATTTAATTTTCTAATTAAAAGCATATAATTTTTTTTTCCCTATCAACAATTGCTATGAGCCAATTAGGGTAGAGATACAACAATCTATATGACCTTGGAACTTAGAAGTAGATTTTAGAAACCTTCTTCTTCCTCCCATGATCTCACTAGTATAGCACTAGTTATTGTGTGCATGAAAATAACATTTCTTCTATATATACCATTTCCTTTTTATTTCTTATTATTAAAATTTAACATTGATAGTTTTACTAGTACTAGAATAAATAAATATTTTTCTCTCTAATATTGTAAAGGAAGGATCAATATATTTTGACTAATATTCATTAATTTGGGACCAAGATGTTTATTAAATAAGTATCCTTTTTAATAGTCATCAATTATATATCGTTAGTTCGATGTCTCTGTTTCCTTTTCAGGCTTTCAGCCATAATTTCTACCGTTCCAAGCTATAGCTTTTTTTTTTCTTATGATATAAATATTTATTTTTTTGTTGAGTAATAAATTTCAAATTCTAACAAAAAATAATAATTGTCATATTAATCTTGTAAATAAAAGGAAATATCAACTTTATTGAAAAAGTTGTTTTCAACTAAAATTTTACAATTTTAGGTTTGAATTTTTATCGTTCAAATGACGAATTAAACAACTCTCTTGTCTATTTCTCAACTTAAAGTTCAAATTCGTTCAAATACACACACACAAATGATATACAAAGCAACCAATGCCCTAAAAGCATTTTGGCTTTGAATATCAAAATGGAATATTTTACTTTGTTGAATTTTTATTTCGTCTTCCTATGATTTACTCTTGTGGATGACTTTGTGTTATCTTCCTTTTTTAATTTACCTTTTTTTAGGTTTTTGATTTATATTCTCATATATCCCTTTGAAAAGCGTTCATGCCCAAAAAAAAAAAAAAAAAATACTTACCCCACCAACAAAGAATTTTCGCACACTTTCATCCGTTCTTTAACTTTTTATCCCTTATGAGTTTTTCTATAAATAATATTCCATACCAAACACAAAGAACATAAAGTTTGTTAATTCTACTTTACCCCTAGACGTGACTTCTTGGTCCTGAAGATTCACTGGGATAGGCGTGTCTATTATAGTAATTTGAGGTGTGCCGTATAAGAGTTTCGCTTTTGTTAAGGCTCGATATCCCTTTAGGCCAAAAATATGTGACCATCATGAGCACGAGGGTAACTAAACCCATGCAACACCGAATATTATTCTTTTTAATTTTCGAAAAGGCTTTTCTAAATTGTGAAATTCTGGAATATATGCTTTATGTAGGAAATAATCATGAATATTCAAATTCTTGTAACAAATAAAAGGAAGAGGTTAACTCATTTGATGACAAAGAAAACTAGAAAAGATTATAACAATTACAGTAGATAAAAATTTATGAAAATGTTTTTTTAAATTAAAATCAAAATTTTAATAAGACATATAACAAACAAACAAAAAAATTAATATAAATTATAAAAAATTGACAAATCACATTCGGAAATGACAATTGCAATGAACATAAACAATTTATCATTTTTGGAACATTTTCTCTCTTAATTTGGGCAGAAGTTTAGGTGGTCTTCTTCTAAGAAAGCATGAGTTTGTTGTACACATTTTACGTAGTACCTTTTGTTTTCAAGTTTTTAGACCAGAGAAAATTCAGGCTTACGATGATACGAAGAAAATATAAAATCGATTTAAGGAAAACAACAACAAAGAATAAATAAAAAGAGTGACAAGAGAATACAAGTTTACAACTATGAATTTCAGAGTTTTACAAATTTTCACACTTTACTATCATCATCTCCAAGCTTTGTTGTGTGTGTGTGGTTGCGTTCAAGGTTCATGGCTATTAACACGGCTATGGAGTTCAAGCATCTCTTGATGGTTAGGGTCAACGGAGAGCGCAGCACGACAGTCCCGTAACGCACTCCCGACATCTCCGATGTGCTCGTGGAAAGCCGCCCTTAAGTGAAGAAGATGAAGATCCGCTTTAAAGGCGATAGCTCGGGATAACTCCGCGATTGCCTCCCTCTCCTTCCGACTATCCATCAACACTACCAAAAGCAAAAACGAAAAAAACAGGTTTCAGGTTAAGCCACAATTATTCCAGAGAAAACAGAGAGCGTAAGAGTTTAGTAAAGAACCTGCGGCGCGGTATCGGTAAGGATAAACCCGGAGAGGGTCTAATCGGGTGACCATTTCAAGATCAGATTTGGCGAGTTCACGGTCGCAGTACTCGGATCTTTTCTCGTACGCGGATGCATTGTTTTGAGCCTTTTCGATTAGTCTGGTCATTTCTTCATAAGCTGCAGCTTTGTCGTTTCTAAGGAAGTGGACACGAGCTAGGCCTTGGTGCGCCCGTGTGTGCCTCACCTTCAAAGCGTTGATATAGCAATCCGCAGCTAAGTCTAGCTTGTCGCAATCAACGTAGACGCTCCCAAGATTGTTCAGAGCCTACAACAAAACAATCATAGAATTAACTGGATGCATATACTCTTCTGGGCATGAAAACCGAACCAAATCGACTCAAGCCGAAACTCTTCAAAACCGAAACCAAAGCAGACATTTTCAAAAACCGACCAGTAACATTATGGTGAGCTGATGGTGAACGAGCGTACCTGACCTTTCCGCAACCTATCCGAGGGGCATTTAAGAGCGTCTTCAAGAAGCGAAACAACGGTTGAAGAACTCGATGGGTCGAGGCTAGATTCCGCTAAGGCATAAGCTTGGAGGAAATAAGCTTCAAACGATCTCTTTATTCTAATGGATTCTTTAGCCTTTTGAAGCCCTTCTTCGCAGTGACCAGTGTCATATAAGATCCATCCTTCATAAACCAGACGTTCGTGGTCACTCGAGGCATGCTCTCGGGCTAACTGTAAACTACGCATCGCTGCTTCCGGACAATTCAACCTGCTCAAAACAAAGATAAGAGAATGAGATGCTCGCTTAGGGATGTTCAGCTAGGACAAAACCAATCCTTCAAAAACAGAGAATGTTGGACTGAAGATTTTTTTACCTTAGGAGAAGCAAAGATTGCCTAAAGTAAAGAACACCTTTAAAGGCATCGGCTTCGAGCATCTGATAGATCACGGAAAGAGAACCGATATCATCAACATTCGACCATTTCTCATAAAGCTGCATCCAACAATCCGCGGTTGTCCAATTCTCGACATGCTCATACACAAGCGTCCGGAGCTGCCTCGCAGCTACTTTCCCATCAAACATTCGATAATCCGGGCACAAAGTAAGAGCAGCTTGGATATCGCGAAGAGCCGCTTCGTAGTCATCCATACCGAGGTAAAGGCAAAACCGGATTTCCAAGCATTCCAATGCAAGCTTAAATCCCAAGATCCGGTTGATTTCCTCCAGCGCAGCCTCGGCGTTTTGTTTCGACATTAGAGACACAGCTCGATACATATATGGATAAGTCAAAGTCGGGTCCAACTCGGTTGCTTTTGCAAGATCCTCCAGTTTCTTATCACCTTCGCAATATAAAGACCTTTCCTGATACATCCATCCAAGAGGCGGCGAAACAGAGGAGATAACTGAGCTTAGCTTCTCGTAAGCCCAAAGCCGATGGCCTTGGATGTAACCTATTCTTGCTAAACCAGTAGCAGAATACACATGGCCTAGATTAAAAGCGCTTTCAAAAGCTTCTTCCGCCTCGCGGTACTCTTTCCTCAATAGCCTCATACACCCTAACCGATGGAACCCCAATACTCTCTGCCGATCATTTTCCGCAAAGTCAACTATTTTCTCCAAGAAACCCAATGTTCTGTCAGACCGAGGATCTACGCGCATCGAGACTTCGCTTAAACAAGAGTATAAGGAGAATGAAGCTTTTCCTGCCATGGTCGAGACTTGAGATTTATTAACCCGTGTCAAGACCTCGACAACACGCTCGTCGGTCAAACTATCGGGCATCTCATAAAGAAAAACTTGCAAACAAGATGCAGCTAAGATCGGGGAGCTCTCTTCGAGTGCAAAGTCCATAAGCTCAATGGCACATTCCATCGAAGAAATCAGAGAAGCCAATTCTCTGTCGCAAGCATCTTTAAGTCTCTCGCAGCAAAACTTGTTTGCGAAAACTAAAACTTCCAATAAAAGATTCTTGGAGACTCCGCTTATAAAACCCGCAACACTGAAATCTCTGACAACACGCATAGCTGACGACGATACATGATTTTCTGACATATCTATCTCATCGAGAAGCGATTCCGTGAAGTTCCCATAAAGCATGGCGTGAAATGGAGCCGAAAGAGTCGCGAATTTCTTTCTGTCACAAGCTATTCTCTCTTCCCCAATCTTAAACATGACATTTTTCGAAATATGGCGCTTCACCTTCACAGATGCTGTCTCAGGGGAAGAAGCAGCCATAACTGGGAAATAAGACGCAATATCCAGCGGCATGAATTCTTCGGAATATTTACCGCAAGAAGAAAGCAAATCGGCGATGACTTCTTCTCCTTGTTTCTCATACCTCAACCAAGACCCAAACACAACTTTCTCATGGACAGTTGTAGCCTCTTTCCAAGCTGATTGAAGGCTTCTCCGTCTAAGTTTGGTCTCTCCAAGACCTCTAAACACTTGATACTGCAATAAATACAGAGTCGATCTCTCCTGCAGGGGGCAAGTCTCAAGTTCTTCATGAATCTGAGCAAGAACTTCTACATAGTCAAGAGGTTTATAATGCGGTAGTATCTGCGGCTCAGGAACTTTGATAAATGATTCTCTGCATAGTGGACTACAAAAGACCAAAGGTTAACTCTAAGCAAACGTCTCGAGCACAATGTAACCAATTAGAACAAGCAGGAAAAAAAAATAGAGAAACTTACGCAGATGAAGAAGCAGAGGAAGACAGCTTCCCTCTCTCAACTTGAAGCCACGACTGTGGATTCAACGAATTGAGCTGTGATTCTTTGCAAGAATCAGATGGGTAAAAAGTCCTCATCTGACATAAGAGATGAAACAAATCCCAGATCTCCAGGATAGCCAGAGGATAATCAACACACTATTTTCTTCTCGACTTCACAGTACACAGCCCAGAAGAAACTTAGAGAAGTTAACGGATTTCTATACAAAAAAATCTAAGCTTGGTATTACAAGATCTTCCTCACCACCTAAAGCTAAAGCATTTCTCTATGAAACCATTTATGTGCAGATAGAACAAAACCTAAATACATAAGTGGGAATCACAAAACTCACTCGAAATCGCCATAGAACAGATACACTTTAAGGAAATTAAGGGAATAAATCAGCGTAGAACACCAAAATTAGAGCTTTCTCGAGAAACCCTAATCTGAAGCAGTGGTACCTTAATCTAGTGGCACCAGGAGAATCGAGCTAAACCCAGAAAAGTGAAAGAGAAACCAGCAAATCTAGGATGTCTTGGACATCAAAAAGTAAGAATCTTTAAGAAGTGAGACGCGAAGAGAGTGAGGAAGAAACCCTTGTGCTGCGCGAGCTTCTGCAATTTCGTACTGAAGATAAAAAACCCCTAGACAGAGAGAGAAGCACGGGCAATCCTATGGGGAGAAATTCGGAGGTTTATAAGTTTGAGCAAAGGAGATCGAAGTGAAAGATGAAAGCAGAGAGTGGGAAATGTTTTCCAAAATCACACTTTTTTTCAATTCTCTGAGCTGTTTTGTTTCATTGGTAAAAGGGAAAGTTTTTCTTCTTTTCTCTTGTTTTTTCTCATATCCTCTCTTCTCGCTTTTTCTCTTTTTTTTTTGATTTTTCGGTGAAGATCTCCACACAAACAGTAACCAGCACTATCGCTTCTCCGGCCTCCCTTCTTTTTCCAAGAGATGGTGAAAATTATTAAATATTTTATAAAAATTATAAACTCTTAATTCATTTACTTGAAAAATTATTAATGTCATCTTATAACTTTTTTTTTTGTCGGCATGTCATGTTATGACAAAATGATAGAAGCGTCTATGCATCCAAATGCCAAATTACATCCAATTTTTAAATTTTTTTATCCAAAATTTAAATTATTTTAATTTACTTTTATATATCTAATTTTAAATAATTTCGAAAAATATCTATTAGATCGAGAAACTCATTATAAAATATAATATATATAAGTTTGTTTTTTTGTCAGAATATCAGTTTATATTTATAAAAAAAAAATTCGATTTTACTTACAATTTTGAAATCATATTATATGAGTTTGATAGTTTTATTACAAAATAGATCCAAACTTTAACTAAACATACTTTCCGTTTTGGACACATCAAAGAAAATCTCAGAAGTGCAGAACCATCCTTGTCACGGTTAATGCGTATTCTCCGGCGGCCACGTGTCATCTCCACCTTAACCTGGAGCCTTCATGAACTTTCTCCTTCCTCTACGCTCACCGCTTTTCTAAGAAAATCCAAAAATCCAAACTTTTCTCGCATTTTCTCGTGAACGCAAAAAACGAGAATTTATTCTCACAGGACGAAGAATCCAAAGCAGAGCACTGATTCAACTTCCGTTTCCTTCCTCTCTTTCTCTCCGATCCTGATACAGTAGTAATCTAAATATTCGAATTTTCCCGCGCTTTCCTGGACTTTGTCGGAAACGTTGAAAGAGTTGAGACCGTAATGTATCAGTGGAACTTAGCGTACCGGAAAGATGACGTGGAATCAGGCGGTGGCTCAAGGCCGTTATACCCAACTATGCTGAAAAATCCCGAGCTCCGGTGGGGATTTATACGCAAGGTTTACTCTATAATCGCCTTTCAGCTCCTAGCCACCGTCGCCGTCGCCGCCACGGTGGTCACCGTCCATCCAATTGCTCTGTTCTTCGCCACCACCGGCGTTGGATTAGGTCTCTACATAGTCATCATCATCACGCCCTTCATAGGTAAAAAAATTAATCAATACACTTCATTAAGAAACCAAAAGTTCAAATTTAAAAGCTGAGAATTGGATTTTGTGTGTTCTCTCCGATTTAGTGTTGTGCCCGTTGTACTATTACCATCAGAAACATCCGGTGAATTACTTGCTCTTGGGGATTTTCACTTTGGCTCTGGCTTTTGTCGTTGGATTGACATGTGCCTTCACCAATGGTAAGATCATTCACTTTTGTATTCGATTTAGGGAATTGAGATTGATATTGTTTAAATCGTATTCTGAATGGGAACAGGGAAAGTGATTCTCGAGTCAGCGATTTTGACAACTGTTGTGGTGCTTTCCCTCACCTTGTACACCTTCTGGGCTGCTAGGAAAGGATATGACTTCAATTTCCTCGGACCCTTCTTGTTCGGCGCTCTCATTGTCCTTATTGTCTTTGCCATCATACAAGTAACACCGCTTTTTCCAAATTTCACCATACGCATTATATTGAGAGCCAAAGTTTTAGGCTTAGCTAATGAAATGCGGATAGTTTAGGTAGCATTTTTTGGGCTATAACAAGTTAGAAACTTTATTATTTCTTTAGACGCTACAGAGAGTGAGAGGTATTGGGCTAAACCCAAACAACACTTAGCTTAAGCCCAATACATATGAATATCTAGCCCAATAAGAGGTTTAGCCTATTCAATGTGGTTTTTTTTTTTTTTTTTTTTTGGTAAGACAAATGTGGTAGTTTTGGTAGCATTTTAGGCTAGAAGTTAGAAACTTGATTCCACTTTACTCATTATAGAGAATGAGAGATTTAAGCTTATTGAATGTGGTAGTTTTGGTAGCATTATTTTTAGGCTTGGAGTTAGAAACTTGATTTCACTATAGGCATTAATTAATTACAGAGAATGAGAGAGTTTTAACCTATGAAATGTGGTAGCTTTGGATTGCATATATAACCGAGTTTCGGGTTTTTGATTTATGTTGTGCAGATTTTGTTCCCATTAGGGCGGATATCGGTGATGATCTATGGTTGCTTGGCATCGATTATATTCTGCGGATACATAGTTTATGATACGGACAATCTTATCAAACGATACACATACGATGAGTATATTTGGGCAGCGGTTTCGCTCTACCTAGACATCATCAACCTCTTCTTGTCTCTTCTTACTGTATTTAGAGCCTTACAAAGATGATGATTATGAGGATGAGGTAGCTAAGGCTTCGTGATCTCTGAAAAGATATATTATAATAAGAAAGTGTTTTGTGTATATTTTCATGGTTACAGTCACATGTTGGTGTGATTATAGAGGGAAACAGAAACAGTGGATCAAGAAATGATTATAACGAAAATGCCAAAGTTTGTGTGTAGTGTACTAGCTGAGGGCATTCACGAGAAGTGTAAGACTTTTATTTCTCATGATTAAAAAAATGTAAAATAATAGGGAAAATTTAATTTAAAACAAGATATTTTTAAAGTTAAAGAAATAGAGTATTTTGTTTAAGCTTTAGGGTTAAAAATATTCAAGGTTTAAGAGTTTAAGGTTTAAGATCTAAATGTTTATACTTTAGATTTCGAATTTGAAGTTTGGATTAGACTATTTTGTTAATTTTAAATAATATATTGTTTTTTATTTTTTCTTTTTGTCAACTGAATATTTCTTAATTTTGATACAATGTTTAGATTATTTTGATATTACAATAAAGAAAAAGTAAAAACATGGGAAGCCTCGAGGTGTGTGTTGAAGAAAAGGAAAGCGAATGTTTATAATTCTGAAATGCTCCAAATGCAAATCGACAAAAAAATAATGATAACGAGAGTGATCGATCCAAATTGGGAAGTCTTGTAACAGCTCACGTTGATTATGCCGTGATATGTGATAAAAAGGTGATGAAGAAGCTAAGCAAGTCCAAGTTCATAGAGAGCCTTGGTAAAGACTCTATTTATCTTACTGTGGCAGAAGCCGTCGCGGCCTGCGATTTCATGCTCCACACTGCTAAACCCGACTCGCCAGATAAATTTTCCGGTGAACCAGAAATTCCCAACGTTTAAGATTTCATATTGAATCTCACATTTCTAAAAGAACATTATCTTTCCATCAAGAATTAAGAATTACAAAAAACTAGAGTCTGTTATTAAAAAGCACTACTACTACTGCGTTTGCGTTCAAAAACACAATCGCAAACGCTGTTAAATTTAACTTCGATTCCCATTCACATGAATAAACTGTTACTTGCGAGTGAAGTAACAACAGTTTCAACTAGTTCAAGGAGACCGCGGCTGCTGAACGCAACCGCAAAACGCAGACCGCTTCTTCGTCGTCTTCTTCATCGATACGCTTCTCGACCCACCATAGATATAATCCCGAAGAAGAACTTTTGATTTGGTATCTGAAATCTTCGACCTAGCTCGATTCTCTCTCTCTCCTTCAAGTTTCATCAACATAAACTGTATCCTCTGTATCTCCAACTGTAACCTCCCAATCTTCTCTGATCCTCTTCTCGCTTGTTCCGATATTCTCCTTCTTCGATTACTCTCCTTCTCTGTTTCGGCTTTTGTGGTCAGCTTTCGATTGACGTTAAACAGTTTCTCTATTGCTTCCTCTGCTTCTTCGAGCTGTCCTTTGATCGTTTCATATTCGTCTCCGTCTACTTTCTTCTTGTCTTTCTCCTCTGTTTCGACTTTGTTTTTCAAATCTTCTACAGTGATCTGAAGATTCTCCAGCTTCTGTAAATCCGAGTCAAGTCTTTCTAGAACTTTCCTCTTGTTTACTTCTCTGTTCGGATCCATGAATCCATCGAAAATCTCTAATTTATCGACAACCAATGACTCCTCAGACAAAGATTTACCTTTCGCTTTAACCGCAGTTTCTGTCTTGTGAGTCTTCACCGGCTTTAACTCAACAAAACTGTGACCATCCAACTCCAAAGTGCCTTTCTTACTTACGATCTCATATGATGATCCATCAGAAGTTTGATCAAGCACGATATCTTTCGTTATTATCTCGATTTCGTGACTCGGCTTCCGCATTTTGCCACTTCCTCCTTCTTGCTTCCTCATGCTTCTTCCGCCGCCGGTTTTTAATTCTTTGACTTGTTTCAATGCTTCCTCGAGCATGGAATAGGCATTCGAGTTCTCAAGCATCAAAAGCCTTTCCTTTTCCATTACTGCCTCTGCAATAGCTTTGATTCTCAAACACATATCTTCCAACTTGGGAAATCCATCCATTGAATCAGCGCCCTGGTAAGAGATATCAGATAAGTTCAAAAAAACTTCAACAGTTTCAATTTCATCAAAGAATCAACTTTAGAAGCGGAGATTGGGGAGATAAATTGCTAAGATAACTTACCTTCGAAAGTTTATCCTCAGATTCACGGCGCACAAAAACATAATCCTCCAAAGATTTAACTCTTTCATTCAACATGACAATAGCTTGGCTTCTTTTAAGCTTTACAATATCCATGTCTTTCGATGCGCTTCTACTTTCAAGATTGTTGCAGGCTTCAGCTAGCTCATGAGTCATCGCTTCAATCAATGTTTCATGTACAGCTGAGATCTGCTTATCGCAGAAGAATGTTGCAGCTTGAGACTCCCACAATTCAGCTTCACTCCTCTCTTTGACAACCTCATGGTTCAATTTTTCTTTCTCCAGTTTGATTTCTTCAAGTTCCTTCTCCTTCTCACGTAACTGATCATTCATATTAACAATTTCATCTTCTAAATTATCTTTGGCTGATCTGATAGAAAGCAGATTTCTCTTCAACTGCAAATTCTCAGTTTCTGCATCTATTAACTTATCACCAGTCTTCCTTGCCTTACCCTCAAGGTTCTTCTTCTCTGTTGCAATACCAACTGCTTCTGACTTAAGTTGTCGAAGAAATTCAACAAGGACGATGTTCTCAATGGCGGTATGTTGGTTTTCAGAAAGAAGACATGATTTCTCTTCCGAGAGTGACTGACAAGCTTCCCTCAACATGTTCAGCTTCCCTTTGACTGCTTCCAACTCAAAATTCAAATCTGATATAGAGTTTTCCAACACAAGGTTTTTCTGAACGAGTTTTTCCATAGTTTCCAGCTTCTCTAGAAGAGCCAACTTTTCGCTTTTTTCTATCTTATTGCATTCTTTTAAGGTTGAGTTTTCCTCCTGCAACTCTTTGACTGATGACCCAACCAACTGGTGTTTCTTCCCCGCCTGACTTAATTCCTCTCTAAGACAATATATTTCTTGCTGCAAAGAATTTCTCTGGTCCACTCTTAGTTCAACTTCTGCTTCAAGTTTTTGTATTGTTTCCTTTAAACTTGAGACATCCTCTTGCAAACTCTTAATTGATGCTACCGAAGAGAGATTGAGCTCATTGAGACCCTTGTTCTCAACCTTGGCTTGCTGAATTTCCTCATGCAACTCATTGTTTCGGATCGCCATGTCATTCATGATTTGGGACTTGGTTTGAAGTTCCACAGCCAAATTATTTAGCTCCTCTTGAGACTGAGAGTGCAATTGCTGTAGGGTTTGAAACGCGGTCTCAGCTTCCTGGAAACGCAAATGCTCTTCTTGTACACAACTCCACAATTTCACCAGCTCTGTTTGCTTCTCAGTGAGCTTCTGACTTTGATTCCCCAGTTTCTCCAAGAGACCATCCAGCTCAGAGTGAAGATTCTGATTTGATCTCTCAAGCACAATACATTTCTCTTCAGAAAACTTTAACTTAGCAACTTCATCTTCTAATTCACTGCTAAGCCTTTGGGTTTCTTCTTGAGCATGGTATAGTTTAAGTTTTAGATCCGCAATTATATTCAGGCACTGCTGGTATTGAAGTTCAGAAGCTTCCTTATCCTCAATCAATTTCGAGATTGTTTGCTTCAAGTTTTCAACTTCTACCCCAGCCTTTTCAGCCCGCTCACTGATAAGCCTTGCATCTTCCTCAGACTCTCTCATTCTCTCTTCTAGGTTAGTTATCGTTTTCAAGCATTGCCTGTATTGGACAAGAGCAGCTTCCTTGTCAGTTTCAGCTATAGCAAGGCTCTGCTTCAGGGCGAGACTTTCAGCTTCAACTTTGCTGGCTCTCTCATTTATTTCTCCAGCATCCTTATGGGCTACAGATATTCCATCTTCCAAATCAGCTATCTTTTGCAAGCATAGCTGATACCGTAAAAGGCTGGATTCCTTTTCAGACTCTAGCTTGTCAATGGTTTTTCTGAGTGTTTGGATCTCAGCTTCTGCACTTGCGGCTCTGTCATTAAGTCTCCTTGAGTCCTCTTCTGCATTCGATATTTCGGATTCTAAATTCGAGAGTCTCTCCAAATTCTTCTCAAACTGAGCTAAGCTAGCTTCTTTTTCAGCCTCCATTTTAGAAAGGGAATCTTTTAACGCCACAACTTCAGCCTCAGCTTTGCTAGCTCGTTCAGATTCTGAAAGAATTTGGGCCTTGAGAACATTTCCACCTTTTCCATCTCCATCATTAAAATTCAATCCTTTTCTTGCTTTTCCATTACTCACAAACGGAAGCTCTTCACGAAAATCTATATTCCTCTGTACGGCATGGACATGAGATAAAGAGAACCCCAAAGCATCTTTTTGCAACTCATCCGGGTCAACCCGAGCTCGGATAGGAGGAGGCATCACCGGTGTTTGTGGATCAACGTCATTCGTCAAAGCACCAACATGTGACTCATCACCAAATATCAAGGGAACTTGGTTTGGGAACGCTTCTGCTATAGTCTGATGAGCCCGATGGATTACGCCGGTTGCATGATTATACCTTTCGGCTAATGCACGATATGCACGATAGAACTCTTCAACCAATTTCATAAGTTCAGGACGTTTACGGTAATACATCTCTGCTCGCCTGGCAAAGGAATCTGCATCTTCTTCAAGAACCTTGATCATTTTCTTCACATTACTATCCATATCTGTCAAAAGAATAAGAGAAACATTTCAAAAAAAAATCGAAGATAGTCAGAAAAGGGTTTCATGATTTCTGGATCATAGATCATGATGAAATTCATCAGCTATACAGTAACAGCATCTGACTAAGGCCTTGATGTCTCGCTGAACACTAATGATTCCATCTAAAAGGCCAAAACAAAACCCAAGCTAAAGCAAGAAAATCACATTTAGAACATTACAATCAAGATACAATTAGAAGTAGCTAAGCCTTAACAACATACACACCTGCAAGATTCTCCTGAAGCCACTTAGAATTTTTGGGGGTATTGTGACTATCCCACCACCATGAATACATACGTTTCGAGTTACTCTTTGCCGCGACTTCCATTTTTTCAGCAAATACAAACAGACCACAAGGATGTGTACACGAAACTCCTCCGTCTCAGACTCTCTCACTTTCTTAACAAATTACCTGATAAAGGAAAAAGCAAAGATTGAGCTCCCATAAAGATAGAGTAAATTTTCAAAATGAAAAAAAAAAGTAATCGAATTACCAAGTCCATAATGCCAGAATCGGGGGAAAATCACTAGCCAAAGCAACCTGATTATCGAATAACATGATCAGAAACATGTACACGATTGTGATTTTTGATAATATAACTACCACACATATCATCTCATACTCTTAAACCCAACGAACAACAAGTTCAGAGTCAGAAATAAGACAATCACACCCAAAATAACCAAGGAAAATCACACGATCTCACATGAAAGCATCGATTATAGTGTAAAACATAGCCGAAATCATGATCCGAATGCTCAAAAACAATAGCCTGGAAGTATTTGATTAATCAAACGAATCGGAAAGCACTGAAGTCGAGTTCCTACCCAAATCGCACGTCGATAATCAAAGATTCCTCGAAAAAATCAAGCGCTTAGTCTTTCAAGCGATCATTTTCGTCTTAAACTCCTAGTGTAGCTACCGCTTCATCATCTTCTTCACATATCTCATCATGTGTTCTTCTAGATCTCTGTCTCTCTCTCTCGGCGTTTATGCTCTGTTTCTGCTTTTTACGCTGCAAAGAGTTTTGTTTAGGTTATGGTGGGCTTAGAGAGAGAAAGTGAGAGAACTAGTGAAATGACGAGACTACCCTTTGTGTACGATTTCCTAAAATGTACTAGTAAATCAAATAAAATGCAGGAGCTTCCTCGGGATTGCTTGGGATATTTGGTTAATTGGCTTTCCTAAATTAATGTAATTAACGCTTTCTGGGAAACAAGTTTAATGTAATTTACGCCATAAATAAAGCGTGTGTTATCATTACATGTACAACTTTATGCTCTCTTTAATTTGGAAGCTAATCTTTAGATAAATATCAAAATATCTCGACCACAAGTTGGATTTGTTTTTTACTATAATTTACACATAAAATTTTATAAAATGCATTTCACTCTTCAATCCTTTTTGTGTAAAACGAATTTTTACGACTTAAGATATCTTGTAAATATCAAATCAAATTATACATTGTTTTTTTACAAATGATTTAAAATTATTTTATTGATTCAATATTTCTGCTGGTTTCTTTTGTTTTCCTTTTCTTCTGCTTTATAATTATTAAAAAAAAAAAGGAGAATCTTTGGAAAGAGAGAGAATCAAAAAAGGAAAAGGCGAAGGCACAGAGAGGCGTATTAGAGGGTGAGCTTGGGTCCCACTTACGCCACCCTATCATATTTATCCACGTAAGACATCTCACCCATGCGCATCTATAGATACATACATGATACTAGTTGACATACATACATGACACTAGTTGACATCTTAAGTTTTTTTTTTTGGTAATTGACATCTTAAGTTTGAGCTGGTTAATACATAAAATAATTTTGAGTTATTACTTTTGATTTTTAAGTTTATTGAGATTAATTTTAATTAAAAGATATAAAATTCGACATATTAAAAACTATTTATTTAGGAGAAACCGGTCCACAAAACTTAAATATACATAAGGCCCTTAACAAAAAAAATGAGGGAGATTAAATATACATATTTATTGTTATGCTTACTTAGCAGTAGGGGTGGGCACAATTCCCGTTCCGTTACGTTCCGTCCCGTCCCGTTCCATACTCGTTCCGAAATTTCCCTCCCATATAAATGTATATTTTCATATGGGACAAATGTTTAATTCTCGAACGGAAACGGGACAGAGCGGGATGGGAATGAGAATTCCCGAAGTCCCGTTTGTCACAAACACAATTAATATATATTATTTTATAATTATATATATTTGTTATAGATAATATTTA
>OVAY01000267.1:0-66676 GCA_900406395.1 Kernera saxatilis | reverse complement strand
GTGCTCCCTCATCGATCCCTTTCAAAAATACTTTGCGGAGTTTTGGAGGTATCTGGAATTAATTAGAATGAAATTTAATGTCTCTAGACTCTAGTTAATTTGTAAAGAATTTTAATATTTGCGGATCACACATATATCTCTACAATTCAACTGAATAGATAATGTCAAATCTATAAATTCCACGTGGATCAATTGAAACTGCTTGAACTTAATGCGAGTATGCATAGCCATATACGTACAAGAAACACAAATTTTTAACAAATTAATTGATTGAAGAACGAAGAATCAAACATATTTTGTTTATTCATGAGGTCGAAAACGCACCTGAGGAGCCAGAGTTTTCTTGAGAAAAGTAGTCATTTCACCGGTTGAGATAGAAGGAACGTTATCAGGGAAAACCTCAGTGACACAACGAACTTCAGTGCTGCTTATTTGATACAACATGGTGAAGGAAGGCTTAGACATTATCAAATGTACGGTCTCGGGTTCTTCAAGCCGACAATTCTTGGAGATGTAACCAACTCCATATGACAGGACCTCCGCCTACATCAAGTTTTTCATTAGTACATGATTTGATGATTTAACGAACTTAGAATAAGTAACAACAAGTCTATGTCATTAAAAATGATTAAAGCTAAGAATCCACTCACATTGTTGTCGATAAGAGACCGACGAAGATTTGAATAGCAACCATCGCATACCACAGTGAGAGGTGCAAAGGCCGTTGTTTCTTGGCCTGCGCTGGTCTTGTATGTGACGCCTTTGATCACTCCTTTTTCTTCTATCAAAGATTTTACAGTCCCTTCTTCAAGTCGTACACTGCCAATTAATATGTATAGATCAATGTTTAAGGATACAACAATCGATGTTTGTTTCTAAGAAGATGGAGACAAGGTTGCAAAAATTATATTTTTTTTGGTCCTTTTTACATAAAAACATAATTAAGTAAAAAAAAATTCAATCAATAAAAAAATATATTACATAATACAAATGGTCATGAAACATCAAATTAAATTAAATTTGCGTAAAAACTTGATAAAATCAAAGAAAGTGGAATAAAAGAATTCTCTGTAAAACATTTTATAAAATGAAACGGAATGAATACTTGGCGAAAATGGTGGATAGAGAGTCATATGAACTATATTTTCGTGTTGTTAAAAACAGAGATAAGTACTTGGAGAGAGAAGAAGCCTTTTGGCGTAGTCGCTGGACGAATCGACCATTGTGAAAAGATCGAGCCGAAGGTTCATAAGGAAAGTTGTTATTCTCCGCCGGAAAAGGCAATACCGATTCTTTTCCGTCTTTATAAAGCGCCAAGCCCGTCACTTTCTGTTCATCTATTCCCTCCAAACAATCTATATGTATATATTTTACAAGTTACTAATAAGTTGTCATGAAACTAATTGCCAAGGCGTAACCGCGTAAGTACACACGACGTCGTTTCTGATTCATTAATGAAGTGGAGGCAGCAAACCTTGAAGGCCAAGCTGAGCTAGCATGAAGCGTCCTCCCGGTTGCATAATCTCACCCAAGATTCTTTCTGGTTCTCTCATGTCCCTCTCTATCACATGTACTTTCCTCCCGTCCTGTTATTTATTAGTAAAGTAAATTGTTTTTAATAATGAAAAAAGAAGAAGTTAAAATATATGTTAAGATTAGATATTAGGTTTAGGTTGATTGTTTGGATTTGCTTTTACCTTCGTGTTTATATTTACATTTATTGTGTATTCTTTTCCAAAACACAACTCTAAGCATTTTAAACAAATTCTTTTACTAATTTTAAATGTAAACGCGAACAGAATGTCTTACATCGGTTTATGTTTTGGCATTTGCGTAAGCACTAAAAAAAACAAAATTATGAAAATCTAAAAATATATGTTTAAAAAAAAAAGAGATTTCACATATAAATGAGAAAGAAACAAAAATTAAGATCACGAATCGAAAACTGTTCAAAAACTACATAACAAAGAGAGAGAAAACTAATTTAACTCTGCTTCCTTTTCCGAAGAAATTATAGGCTTAATTAAAAACTTTTTTTTTTTTTGAAAAAAAAACTTAATTAAAAACTTCTTTGTTACTAATAGCCATTTTTGGCGACGGAAGCTTTTGACGGAAATACAAACGCAAAAACTGTATTTAAAACAGTCGGAAAAAAAACGATGCAGAATTGATACTTGGACCGACTACAGAACCTTAGCAAGAGCATAGGCGAGAGCCGAGCCGCCAACGCCGGCTCCGACAATGATGACATCAGCACCACCGTCTCTTCTCTCTTCCACCGCCGCATCCGCTAACTTTATCGTTTTCTTGCTCCGGTTGGCTACGTGGAACAACGTCCACGTCAACACAAAAACTAGTAGCGTCCATAACCACAAGTACGGCAAAGCCATATCCATATCGTTTACTTATTTATTAATTAATTGCGTGCTACTTTTAGTCTTTGTATGGTCTATAAGAGAATTCAGATAAGTGGAGTGATATATATAGAGATCTAAGATATTACAGTCGGCACGAACGTCTCGTCATCACATGATTCATATCATAACTTCTGATAATTCCAAAAAAAAAAACCATAGTGAATAAACAGACTTATAAATAAATTAAAGAAGTAGCCTAATATCTTTGGAAGCACTAGAACTTGTGTATATATCAATCGAAATTGTAAGACAGTAATATGCTAGCAATGAAAGTGCTGTTATATAATTTAAAGTTGACATTTCTAAGAAATTTGCATATTATAACGGTGATAATGTCATAAGAATTCATAACCCACAATTCTTGGTTTACGCATATGTGTGTTTTACATTTGTCTAGCGGTCAATTCATTCGTTATTTTGGAAAATTAGAGTTGTTGATTGGTATGTAGGTATTGCATATCAGCACGCATGATTTTTCGTGTTTTTTGTCCCTACATGCACATAACCATAAATTTGTTTTTATTAGATTATTCATCTTAAATTCTTTTAGGAAAAGAATATATACTCTGAAATCTTATCAAAAGAAATATCCGAAAAATCAAAAACACCTCAAACTCGTTTAGATTTGGTTATGATATATAAATTTTTTTTATGATATATAATTTGTGTAGTAAAAATTATGTTAAACTTAGGGAAAAACTAAATATTGCTTTCTTACGTTTTCTATAATTAAACCTATCGATAAGTTCATCAGATTTTTTAATAACTTTAATATAAATACGAATCTCACATCATCCACGAAGCCGAAACGATATAATTGGTTTTAGTTGCGTAACTATACAGGGTCGATTTCAAAGAGGAGTTAAAGGCCAATGAATGATGTCATTCCCGTGGTCCATAAAATTTGTTTTGCCATAAATTTCTAGGGACGAGGGTAACTCGTTTTTTGGCTGCTTTCCATGAAAACGTCAATATAAAACTCACCACGTAACTTTATTAATTATTGAGACGACTACACTAATATCTATCTACACATATGAATTTATCCTCTTGAACTTTATATATATATATATACTCCATATATCATTGTTATTAAAAATAAAGAACTATTAATCTGTTACAAGCAAGATTTTTGTTTTCATGACGTCAAACGGTGCTAATAGACTCCTTAAGTCATGGTGCATCACATTTTTGTTTTTAAAATATGTATTCGTTTTTAAAAATTCAAATCATATCATATCGTAAAAAAAATTGAAGTTTTATTGATTGAATAGAAAAATTATATAAATAAAAGTGATTAAAAAAAAAGAATATGAAAGGTGCGCAAATATTTGGGAATGCACATGGAAAAGAAAGAAGGAAAGAGAAATTGAAGAAGATCAGGTCCTGAAACTGAAAGGGTAAAACAATAGTTATCTTCACTTCTTCAGTGTCATTTCTCCTAATTTCACTTTTCAATTCTTTGATCTAGTTAGGAAAATAACCATCTTCTGACCCCAAAAAAAAAAAAAATGGTTAGAAAAATAACCCAGTTGCGTTATTTTTACAGAAAGTTTACAGAAAGCCCAATTCATGAACACTTCTTTGGGCCCATTAAGTTGAGGATAAAGATAAGAGCTTCGTTCGTCTCTACGGACAGAAAATCAGAGAAAGCAATCATTAATTCTAGAAGCCTACAGAAGATGAAGAGAATTCCTCGTATCAAATTTCCTCAGAGACATTCTATTTCATCAGGTTAGCATTTTTCTTCTTTCTTCAGATCTTTAAGAAAATTTTTTCCTTTTTCTTTGGTTTTTGCTTTATTAGATGCTAATTACTCATCACTAGCTTTACTTTCGTTCTTATCGATTTTTTTTTTTTTTTGCCTGTGAAATTTCTCAGGATCTGGACCGGCGCCGGGATCTGCTGCCGGCGGCAAGAAAAATGTGACGGCGAGTTCGGATGTCCCGGCGGCTCCGAAGAATACCGCTGATGGAGGAAAAGCATCTCTTCAGCCTAAACGCACACCTGTCTCCGACAAGGAAATTGAATCTATAATGGTGAGATTATAATTGTATCAAACACTTTCATTTCGAAAATGGATGGAAAAAAAAAACAGTTTGAGTAACTCAACTATGATTTTTTTTACTTTGAATTTTGCAGTTAGGTGGTTGCATATGACATTCCGATGTTTGAAGATTTGATCGAAACTTTTGGGGTTCAGTCTTTTTCGGCTGATGAAGTTTATTATGCTTTTTTCTTTATTTTTTAATGTAAAGAAATAATCAATAATGTGGAGAAGATGACTTTGTATGAATGATGCTTTTTCTAGTTTCTGCATTATTCTCAGCAATTTTTAGGAAAATTCCACTAGGTAACAATTTTGAGAGTCATTTAACAAAAAGAATGTGTACAATAAAAAAATTAGGCAAATATCAAATTAATTCATGTCAGATTACATTCGTACCTCTTACAACCGTTTTAGAAAAATCATCATTCATAGGAATTTTATCATTCGGGTTCAATTTTTTTTTAAAATTAAAGTTACATATTCAACGGAAACCACTCATAGCTCAAGTTTAAGCTCCCAACAAATTTCAGTTGGTAAACAAAAAATTCTAAATATTTATTAGAATATTCATCATCAACTATCTTAGTTAGTCAATTGAGAACTCCAAGAAGTTAATTGAATAAAAGTAATATTTTTATTTGATCAAACAAAATGCCAAACGACGATTAAGTTCGAAGCAGCAAAAGAGCTTGAAGCAACAAAATACACACAACAGCTTCAAGACCTCAACAAAAGAAACTCAATCTGCATTACTTCTGATTCTTGTGCAAGCAAACCAGCGGATCATGTCAAACAAAAATAAAACAAGAATCATTTAAGAAGAATCAGATCTCAAGTTCTTGAGACCAGTAAAACCGATTTTTTGCGGTTTGTGTATGCCTGTCAGATGACTACAGCTCGGTGTCACAGAGACGGATCATTATTTCGGAGACCATTCTTCGTGCAAATGGAATATAACTGAGGCTGTACCTGTCATTATGATGTGTATAAGAAGATGTTCCAATAAAAAAAACCGCCGGGTCCTTATAGAAATGAATCCTGTTTTGGGTTGAATTCAGAGCATTGAACTTACCAAATTAGTGCACAAGTCTCGCATAGGATTGCAAGGACCGTTAAAATTTTGCTGTGGATCTACAGGAGATTGAAAGGTTTTAAAAAGACTGAAATTTCAAGCTGAGAACTATTGGGAACAAAACAAATTGCCGAGTTAGGACATTACTCAGATTGGATCTTGCAGTTATTCGAAACATCTCGTTTTGGAACTAAATATGGTCATTGGTTGTTGTATGAAAGATGAAGAACTTACCAAGAGGGCGCAAATGAGTGCAACAACAACGCATCCAATATAAATGGACGTAGCGAAGACACGAACAGGGTCCAACATCATATTTATCTGTTGCTCAGGTCCCATGAGGAAGGCTGTGCTGCCAAAGAAACATTGAACTCTTGTGGTTTTAAAGAAAAACAATGTGGAGGCAGAAATGGCTATATGTGTTGGTATCAGTCAGGTTCTTGCCAATGGAAATCCGCTTTGATTGTAGTCACACTAGCAAGTTAACGATCTATAGCTCTAAACTTTGATTTTTCATACACAATTCCAGAAGCGGTAAAACGTCAAAGAAAAGTAATGATGCAATTTCCGCGGCAGGAACAATGAAATACTTTGGTTAGTTAGTCATAGAAAGCACACCGGAAGTTGTAAAATGGATTCAAGTATAAATTGCGCTAATCATCTTTCTGGGGAAAAGGAAACTCTGAATGGAATTTCACCTAAACAATATCAAGGGATAGAAGAAGCAAATGACTACATCTAACTGAAATTCATCCTAAGGACAAAAGAAAGGATTGAGTGATGAGCAGAGAACCAATCAATTCTATGAATGTTAAGAACTGAAATTAATCGCCCCAACATACAGGCAAAACATACCTTCCAATAGCGAGAACATTTCCAAATGTGAAGAGCAGTGCAAATTTGATGGGGATAGCAAATACGATCATAGACTGCAGAAGAAGAAAATGAAATATGAATTACTTCTGGATGGTCTCTAATGTTGAACAAGATTAAGAAGAAAATCAATCACTAGAAGAAGCCTAGAACTATAAGAAATCGAAACCACCCTTGACTGGCAAGAACTACAATCTCTTCGGGACCTAAGCGAAAATTCATATTCTATCCATGAAATCTGAAGAAACAAAATGATACTACAAGGCATTCAGATGTCAATTGATCTTTACCAGAAACATAAGCAACAAACCAGCGGCCAAAGACGCGGCGAATCCGTACATTCTCTGCAAATCGTCGAAGTTTAAGTAAATTTTAGAGAACATAAAAAAAATCCTAGCGAATCGACATCGCGAAAAGACGACGGGGAGAAACCTGGGTCGGGGAGAGAGAACAAAGTCCTTCCGATCCATCTTCGAGGAAGTTATCGGTTGTCCCGTCGCCGTCTCCGCCACCAGAAAAGAGATCGTTCAGCCTCTGCATCTTCAGATGATCGGAGATATTATTAAGCTGAAGCCGTCGATCTAAAACAGTTCAACGGAGAAGAAAAAGTTCGCTGCTTGCTGGCAAAATCCCAAACAATCATGTCAACTGATCTTCATTCAATATTGAATTTTAAAATGATTTGAAATTTTTGTATTGAATTTAAAAATGAGTTTCGTTTTGCTAAGTTTTTGATGACTTGGAAAAATCTCATAAAAATTACTAAATATTTAGAGTTTCTTTTTTGTGCAAAAGCCCATCAAGTTGATCTTGCTCCAAATAAAGTAAAGGGAGTATCTTCGTACATTTTAGCTTCTAATTTACTCCTCTTCCGTTTATAATATATCTCGTATTATCTTCGTACATTTAGTTGGATCGTTTTTCCTTAGATTTAGCTTTGATCTTGTATGTTTTTGTCTTGTTTGAACTTGTGTTTCTCTCTTTTTGTAATTTCATCGTTTTAGACCCTAAAAATAACCTATGCTTGGCAACGAGTTCAAGTGGCACCTAATTCTAGTGGAAGCAATCTGTTCTAGTGGAAGAAGCATCCCGCCGTGAGGGGCCTTGCTGCAGCAACTATGGGCCCAAGAATTTTGGCCCGTCGGGCCTTATATAATTAAGAAGATGGCCCAGTGGAGTCCAAATATCAAACCAAAATCTGCATCTTTGACCATCACCACCTAGCGAATATTATGCTCACGCAAACACGGTAGAGAAGAGAGTAGAGACGACCAAACTAAAATACTAAATTATAGGCGATGTTAAAATTGAAAATCAATAATCTTGTTAGTAGTAATATACATTCTACATTTTCTTATCTTTGAGGTTGAATTCATAGTTTTCACTCGTCACCAATATCGGACCTTAAACACCAACTACCTATTCTATATATGCCATCTTGAACCGCTCTACTGTATATGCTTGAACCAACGGTTTTGCTGATTGATAGTCATCTCATCGGTTTATGACTACCAATCAACCTTTCAGTATTTTTTTGTTAGTAGCCTCTCACTTCACTGACAAAGCAAAACAAAGCTACATGATATTCTCTTATCTACGGCTAATCTAACAATATTACTATATACTTTTCTTAGTTACATCACTTTTTTATTTCGTATGTGGCTTACATCACCTTTTTATTTCGTATGTGGTAGAGGTGAATAATACTGTTGTAACATATAAAAGTGATAATAAGAATATGACGACCACGAAAATGTGGAGGAGTTGATGGTCCCTCCCATCCATCTTATCTATATTCCTTGATTGTCACTGTTCAGAGGATTCTCATTGACTACTGACCTTGCTGGGGAGACAAAGGCTCGTGACTTTTCTCTGATGTCCTCTTTTGGAATTTTACAAGATCCTCTGTTTCTCGAGGCAAGACTCTTCTTATATGGTTACTCTTATCATTTTTGGATTTTTTTTTCTTTTTATGGCTAGTGAACTAATTACTTATATATATATATGCGGATATTTGATAATTTTATATTCGATGAGGTAAAACAATGAACGATTGCGCTTCTTATTACAGAGTGGAAGAAGACAAGGCTAGATCTTACAAATCTTTGCAAATATAGCTCAAGTATTACATCTAAAGATAGTTGACGTACTCGTTAACCCAAAAAAGGAAAAAACACAGTAGTACTACAAGCTTTTAGAGACGGGCTCCACTGAATATTCCAACAATGTTTGACCTGTAAAACATCGTGCTACACGCTTTTAGCTTTTATTTAACCAGATATATAATAATACCTATGTAAATTCATACCGATAGACTGACCCTGTAATACATCGGAAAAGGTATGTCTTTTGTTCTTTTAATTGTTTTGTTTCTATATATCATGTTATTTTCATTCCTTTTTAAAACAAAAACAAAAATTCTCTGCATTTTATCAACTTTTTCTACATATGTGTTGTAAATCTATTTACACCGGATCCAAAGTCCAATTTTAAAATTTTATTCGCATTTATTGTATAAAAAATGATATTAGTATCAATTTAAAAACAGTTTTTTTAATATTGTATCGGATTTTGCTAATAGTTGAGCCGGCCCTGGGTTGAACGTAATCTTGATATGTTAGTGTTTTTTTTTTATAATTTTTATTTATTTAATATACAGTCTACAGAGACTTTCATCGAAAGACGTACGAATTGAGACTTCTTATTATGTTTTTAATTGCCCATTTGTACACAATTTGTCAATTTGTAAATAAAGAAGCAGTTGATACGGTCAGGCTAGTGTCAGTGTAAAAGGGAATGGTCTCAAAATGTCTCCGCATCCAAAAAGTCTTCTCATCGAACAAGTCTACTTTTTTTTTTTTTTATCGGCTATCCCACAAGTCTACTTATTTTTTTAGGTAAAGCAAAAGTCTTCTTATTTTCTACATCTATATAAATAGCAAGATGCTTTATCTCATGTGTGTAATAACTCCTTAGTTTTCTTCTTCAAAACGAAAGAACTCTTTAGTTTACTTCATCTGGTTGACTTGCAAAAATCGGAAATTAAGGGTATGTTGTTTCCTTTCTTATTTTATTTTCTATTTTCACCATTTCTCGTGTTATTTTCATTCCTACAATGTCTCTATATAATCTTTCGTTTGAAAATACACAAGTACCATTTTTTCTTGAGTAATTTTATATTTTACCCCTAGAGAATACCAGATGAAATAGAACGATTTGAGTAACTTAATTAAGATCCATACCAAACTTCAGATTAATCTCCACAACATGAGTAACTAGAGTATTTATATCTTATTATATATTATTTGATAATCATTTTGAAATAATAACATTTGTTTTGAAAAAAAAACTGTTCATGTCACGAAATTTCTGAAATTATGTCACTTGGTGCAAATAAATATTTACTAAGAATATATGTGAAGATGATGAACGTAATCTAACATGAGAAGACCTAAATTTGTAGTACATTTGTTTTTTGTTCTTCACCTTTTAACCTTTTTTTGTTTGGATAAAATCTTCACGTTTTAACTTAACCTTAGGTTGATCACGAATTGGCAGTGTAACGAGAGGAGGAGCGATGGCCACAGAAAGAGCAATTTCCAGCGCTTCTCGTCCCTTCCATCTTACCTCTATTGATTGGTACTATTTTATTTTATTTAATTTATAGCCTTTTTAAACAATAATTGATATGTGATAATAATATAGTTGAATCAGGTAATTGTTCCGTGTTGCGAGAAGAGTAAATTGAAAAAATATCAAAAGATTAATATAAAACCTAGAATTGATGTATGATTGACACGTGTACAAAGCTGAGGTGTCAGAAAGAGAATGCACACTTTCTTTCTGACTTTTTTTTTAATAATATAAAGAGGAATGTTGGGATCACGACCGAAGGGAAACCAAGTTTGTGAATCGATGTAAAAAACCGAATTATAGAACGTAAAACGTTAAAATGTATGTTTCTTTGTGTTAAAGTAAAAATGTATATAATTATGCTAGTCGAAGGAAGTTTTTCGTGCATTGCATACATTAGATCATCATGTAGTTTCACTAAAATAACAAAAGATAATCAATATCCATATTTTTATTCTCTTAATTTTAATTCTCCATTTGTACTAATTTGCAATTCACCCTTGTATTTTTATAGGAACAATTCGCACTATCGAACCGCAGTGACGTCGTGTTTGGTACAAGGAGTGTACACATTGGAAGTGGATAGGCAAAAGGAACGGGTAGGTCCCAAATCACAAGCCAAGGCCTGGTGGGAATTGTTCCACTTCACTTTGCTCGAGACCTTGATAGAGGAATCGGATAGCTCCATATATGGTGCCATTTTCGAATACAACTTCTCCTACCACTACTACAATTACCAAAACATCCCTGGTTCGAGATTACCTCCACGTTACGTGATTGCGTTCCGCGGCACAATCCTACAACCTAAAACTTGGTTTTGTGATGCGGGACTTAATCTCCGCTGCGTGTTCGACAAACTCCATCACGGCACTAGGTTTGTGCATGCAATGCATGCAATCCGTACTATAGTGGGCAAACACAACAACACATCTATTTGGCTCGCTGGACATTCTCTGGGAGCTGGCCTAGCATTGCTGGCCGGAAAGACCATGGCAAAGTCCGGATTCTTCCTCGAGACTTACATTTTCAACCCCCCTATCTCATCTACTCCTCTGGAGCAGCTAATTAAGAGCAAAATGCTAAAAGGCGGAATTCGAGTCGCCGGGAGTCTCTTCAAAGCCGGCGTAGCCAAGATATTTAAGGATCTTGAGGTAAAATTTTTGCTTTATCCAAATTTTGGGTACTAACTAATGATGGTTCAATATTTGAAAACTCATTTTGTTGGTCGAGTCATATCTATTATGCTTCCATGTTGCTTTAAAAAAAAAAATCTGTGAGGGCAGTTTTCAGACCCCAACAGTCGAAATAGGAGACTAAAAATTGAATTTCTTACAAGAAGCTGGATACTTTTTTGATATATATTTTTTTCTCTTTGATTATTATAGGTTCAAGAAGATGATCTATCTATGAATATAGCATCATGGATACCTTATTTATTTGTGAACCCATCAGATCCAATATGCTCAGAATACATTGGTTATTTCAAGAACAAAACCTTCATGTGTAAGATCGGATTAGGGGAAATCGAGAGTATTGCTACTAAAAATCCCCTTAGGAGTCTATTGGTTGGGAAAATAGGAACATCATCATCACCATCAGATTTGTCAATCGAGCCTCTTCACCTTCTTCCATCGGCTTATATGACTGTAAACATGAACGGAGCGGATGGGATAAGAAAAGCGCATGGGCTTCAACAATGGTGGGATCCTTCGTTTAATGGTGAGTATGTTTTGTACCAGTTTGATTCATGACTTGAGCTTTCTCGCCTCAATCGTTTTTAAGTCAAACTGAATAATTACTGTATCTAGGATATGTTCAGTATATCAAAATAGATATACATAAACTAAGTCTATGTAGATTTATGAACAACCACCTCCGATAATTTCGTTTCGTGCTATTGTATCTACACTTGTTACATACGTGATTGACTATAGAGTTCTTTGGTGACATATTACGACATATATATATACGAATTTGTGTGGATTTTGACAGTTAACCAAGCGAAAATACAAGAAAATAACAAACAAACGAAAAAAAAACAATAAAAACAAGGGAAATTGGAAGGAGTTGCCAAGAATCTGGCAAGAGTTAAAAGAGAATGGTCATACATAACTTTTAACATTGAAAGATATGTATACGAATACGATTAAAAGTTAATACGGTTCTACCCTCGGCTCCCCTTCCAAGCGAAACTGAATCTTTCTCTCTCCCCTCTCATTCCTTTTCTTTTTGTTTTTCTTCTTTCTATCCGTCTTATTTAACTTTTCATTTACAACTCTATTTTTTGTTGATATCATATTTTTCAGAAATTGATTATCTCATCATTCATATATAGTTTAGATTTATTTTCATATATGTTCTAATTTGACTTTTTTTAAAAGAACACAAACTACTAGTCCAAATCATAGAATGTTATAAAAGAAACGAAGAATAACATGTTATATCATAAAATTTATACTAAAAGAATGCTATACTACTTTCTTAAATAGATCTTGTTATTCTATTTTTCAGTATAGAGTTCTATTCCGTATATCTTTATCACTTTATGAGAGAATTGTATTTGTTAAAGAAACGTAGAATAACATGTTATACAGATACAAACTACACTAATAAAAATCAACGATCTTTTGATTTTATAACTATAATTCCCATAATTCACCGTTTTTTTTTTCACGTTCATAGTATCGTATTAATGTATATTATCATGAAATCACTTTTCTAAAATCTAATAAGTAAAATTAAATTAAACGTATAAAGCGGAATTTAGTTATCAAAATGTGGAATTGTGTTATACCATTCATCACCGATCAAGTGATGGCAATTGGCAATTGAAATGTTCAAACAAAAAAAAAAGTGATGGCAATTGGGATAATTTTATAGTGCAAGGGAAAGCAAAGAACAAAGGCCAGGTAAAAGGGTTTTTTTTTGCGAAAGAATTTATTTTATTGACAATTTGAAAAAAAAAAAAAAAAGAAGACAATTTGTAAATAAAGTAATTGTTGATCACTTTTGCACGTTTCAACGTTATAGAGATGGTCCCATAATTAATGTCTTTAGATCCATAAAATTTCAATACCCACAAGAAGAAGATGGACCATCTCATCTGTACTAAAACTCTATAATTAGTTTCTTTCATCAGATTCATTTTCAGATCCGACTCAATTCATTTGAGTATACGAAAAAGGGTATGTTGTTTTCTCTTTCCTTTAATCGATTTTCCGTTTTTCTAGTTTTGGTACGTAGCGTTACTACAACAAATTAACCAATTTTGTTGGTGTTTTTTTTTTTCTTTTCCTTTTTCTTTCCTGCATTCATCAAAGTGAGTGATTGATGATGATATAATCAAGAACAATTGATATCTATCTACAATCTGTTTTAGATGATAAGGTAGAGAAAACATGGAAGAAGAAGAAGACGAGGTGATGGTGAAGGAGGGGCTAATGGCCTCTCAAAGAGAGATCTTCAGCATTTCTGGTCCCATTCATCTAACTTCCATTGATTGGTAAATCTTCTTCTCTATTTCATCTTTCATTTTCAACCGCATATCATCTTCCAAAATCCATTTGACAACAAAAGCTCATCACTAATTAAATCAATAATTTTTGCTAATTCAACGGTTTAGCCATAGTCAACTATAAAATTCTCTAATCGTTAATTTCGCAAACAAGTTGTATTAAAATAAAACATTCAAACAAAGAAAAAAACCTAAAAGTCAACGCCTTTGATAGGAATAATTCATACCATAGAACCTCGGTGGCATCATGTTTGGTACAAGCAGTGTACACACTGGAACGAGACAGACAACAAAACCGGATTGGTCTAAAGTCACAAGCCAATCATTGGTGGGAGTTTTTCAACTTCACTTTAGCCGAAACCCTTATTGACCAATCAGACGGCTCCATATACGGCGCCGTTTTCGAGTACAAATTCTTCCCCTACAATTACCATAATACCCCTCATTCGAAAACGCCTCCTCGTCACGTGATCGCGTTCCGCGGCACGATCATGAAGCCCCACTCTCGGTCACGTGACCTTAGGCTCGACCTACGCTGCATCCGCGACAGCCTTCACGACAGCACAAGATTCGTGCATGCGATAGAGGTCATCCAAACCGCGGTGGCTAAAACCGGCAACGCCGCCGTATGGCTCGCCGGGCATTCTCTTGGAGCCGCCGTGGCTTTGCTCGCCGGGAAGATCATGACGAGGTCTGGTTTCCCTCTCGAGTGTTACCTGTTCAATCCTCCTTTCTCGTCGATTCCGATAGAGAAGCTAGTGAAGAGCGAGAGGCTTAAACATGGAGTTCGATTCGCCGGAAGTCTTGTCAAAGCCGGAGTAGCAATCGCCGTCAAGGGACGTCATCACCATCATAACAAGGTTCTCTTTCCTTCGGTTTCATCATAAGTTTTTGTAATTTTAGTGAAGATTTTTTTTTTTTTGGGTATCAATGTTAAGTTTTTAGTGAAGATTTTTAAAGCAAAATTATTTGTTCGAACCTTACAAAAAAAAAAAAAATGAATCTAAAATTATTTTCAGGGTCAAGAAGACGATTCGTTTATGAAACTAGCATCATGGATACCTTATTTGTATGTGAATCCGTCAGATCCAATCTGCGCAGAATACATTGGTTATTTCAAGCACAGAAACAATATGTTTGAGATCGGAGCCGGAAAAATCGAGAGGATCGCTACGAGGAACTCACTTAGGAGTCTGTTGTCCGGAGGAGGAGGAAGTTCGTGTTCGGATTCTTCATCGGAGCCTCTTCATCTTTTACCATCGGCGTACATGACGATAAACGCTAGCAAGTCGCCGGATTTTAAGAGAGCCCATGGGATTCACCAATGGTGGGATCCTATGTTTAATGGTGAATATGTTTTGCACCAGTTTACTTAATGACTGACTTCTACTTTTCCTTGCTTCAACTCTTTTGATTTTCTTCAATTTTTTGTTTTTACGGTTAATAATCTGTAAAATATCAAATTTGTGCAGGACCTTGAAGGGAAATATAAGTAGAATAGAGTCAAATAACAGACATATGTATGAGTTTTTATGTTCGTCGATCAGTTTAATCATATGAATCAGTTTGATGCATGTTTGTTTTTTCTTTTTTTTTGGTTTGAGATGCACGTTTGTTTTAACAACTCCAATTTGTTAGTTAAACTAACCAAAACGAACTGTGACAAATTTTAAACACTAGCAATGTCGGATTCCCGAATTAGGACCCCGTTATTGAACCCAAGATAAAAAGCATGTCGATTCTATTAACCCAATCATCATACCAAACCACTGTTTCCAAGACAGTGACACTTATTTATTGTTATGGACACTAGGTATACACCAGTTAACAGCCACGACATAGATTGGGTAGAAATCTTGAGGGAGCGATAAAGATATTTTTTTCAGTTCCGGGAATACTGGTCGAGGCGGCAGTCCATAATGGCAGAAACAGTGCTCATAAACTCCTCTTCGGTTGTCTCTGGGGACACTATGGCTTCTGCATCATAGATGATTTGTTCGATCACAGATTCTTTATTGAGCGTCTCTCTGCACATTATGCTTCCGATGGTAAAAGGTGTGAGCCCCTTTGCAGCACCTTTCTTGAGAAGCATGGTCGAGATGCGGAGGACACGGGCGCATGAAGGCGGAATCTCCCAACCATGGAATCGCAAAAGTTCTATGTCTTGCTCGGTGTCCAAGGATTTGATGTATTCCAATGTCTCTGAAGAGTATAGCTCTTTTGCTTGAGGCCAGTATAGCCACTCGAATGTGCAATCTTCAAACTACACAAAGTCAAATAGAAGGTGTTTTAGTCAAAAAAAAACATTCTGCAGCTGATGATATCAATTATCTTGTTTAGTTTCCAAACCTGGAAACCAAAGTGAGAATTGTCAAAATTGTGTTTGTATATTGTAGAGTCGTTTACCTTATTGGGAAAGCAATAGCCGTGGTCGATTGGAGTAAGCACAATCTGACCATCTTTTCCATCTCGGCTAACCAAAATGTTGCCACCGTGGCGATCTGCATTAGCCAGTCTTATGTCTAAAACCGATATCTTGTGAACCTGATCGACAGGGAATACTCGGTATCCCATATCTTCACAAGTTCCAATATTACTCACAAACATCTGCAGTGAACCGATCTTTGTGTTCTCGGGAGCGAAACTGTAACCATTGGGATGATTGAAATCTTTGTGCAAGCATTTGACCATTGTTGTTGGTGGAACTCCAGCAAAACCGGGTTGGTCATGAGGAAAAGTTTGTGGTCCAGTCATGGGATAGTCCAAAATGTAGGCTGCTACTTCTCTAACAGCTCCTTCACCGACCTGTGTGCCTCTCTTCAATCCCTCCCCGTCAACTGAAACAGGCAATCCGTGCGGATTGTTCACAGCCATTGGCTCCTCGTCACTGGGTTTGAAGACGGAGACGTATTTGTGTCCAGATGGATCTTGCATGAAATAAGCTCCCCCTGATCCATCAGATGATTTGATAGGGGCATTTCCCTTCTCCAAGCCTTCCAAAGTGGAGCTGATAAGCTCTTTGAGCAATGAAGGGAGTTCAATTTCGGGATTAACAACCACAGGCTCCACAAAGAAATCTTTATGCTTTGCTTCTGGTGATATGTATCCTCTTTTCCCGTCCGCTGATTTGTGCTTGTGATTTACGTCTTCAATAGACACCTCAAAATCCTTCCCCACTGGTTTTGCTCTGACTTTAGCAGATTTCCTAATTAGCAAGTGAATCACATTCTCTCCCTTTTTACAAAGATCAGTGATGAGTCTCTGGTCATCTAGCTCTTCACCATCTAATGTGAGTTCATGATCCCAGGGATTCACTAGCTCCTTTCCCTTTGATGCTATTTGCTGCTTCACGTAACCAACATTTCTAGTCCTCTCAACAAAGAGCTCAAACTCCTTCCCGCCAACAGTTCTTACAGAAATGGCTTGGAGATCAGAAAGCCTAATAACCAAATGCAACAGTTTCCCATCGGCAAGACTATAATCTCGACCTCGGGAATCATTTCGAGATAGCTCACTACCATCATGCACCAGTTTCTGCTTTTTCACAAAAAATCCCTTGATGCTCTGAATCCTTAGCTTCACGAATGCTATTGAATCTGACTCCATGACCCGCATCGGGATCAGAGATCCGGCAATAGTCAGGAAAATAAGGATTGGGTCGTCTAAGTTCAAACCAAACCGTCCAATAATACCTGGAAAGTTCACAAGTTCTTCCAGGGCTGGACTAAGAGCTACACTAGCAACTGACATTCCAACTGTACACTTCTATCCTAGATCCTGAAGAGCTGGATTCCTGGGAATGAAAAAAAACTGGGAGCTCAACAAGAAATCCCAGGAATCAACTCTTATCTTCTTCCGTGTGCTTTAAAAAGACCAAGTTCCTGCACGGATTCAGGAACTCTGAACTGAAGGGCTTTTCTAACTCACATCTTGCCACGCAATAATTCCCAAGTATTCACAAGGAAGTTTAAACAGCCCCAAACCACCTCGGATTAGGCTTTCATTCAAATTACGGTAACTGAAAAAAATCTTGTAGTCGCATCAACCGCAAATAACCTGAATGGACAATGATCACAGGAATCAGTCATGATATTCATTGGATATTAACGTCAAAATTACAGTACAAGAATTCCCTTCAAACATTTCAAACACTATTTCTAATTAACCACAGATTATTGAAGATGTAAAATATTCAGTTCGAAAACAAAAGATAGAAAAACGTTCATGCGAACCTCTTACATGGATGATGAACAAGCCTCTAGGTTTATCTTAGAGGAATATCTTACCTTTAAAGCTTTCGTTCTCATCTATATAATTAGAATTCTTCAAAGCTAAAATTAGCTTTAAAAGCATAACCAAACAATGACCACAAATCAGTTTCAGGTCAACGTCTTATTCGGACTTTATAAAAAGCCAAACAGGCTGGCCTAAGTTTCAAAAGTTTATCTGTTAACAAAGTTATTTTAGGTTGAGAACGAAACAGAAAATTGGATTTTACTACTAATTCTCACACTTTACATATGAGAGAAGAAGTAGATCAGTAAACGCAAACCAAAATAGTTCAACAACTGCAACCGCTTCAATTCTTAGTTTTCTTATCAGTAAATATAAGTCTCGGATCATCTAACGAGCATCCAGAATATGAAACCGATACATAAATCTCCACAATTCACAAAAAAAAAAAAAAAAATTGGTCTCTAATTTTTACTCACATTCCCCGATCATCGAACATATACAACCAATCATTCATGATCGGAAGAGACAACAGCAAGAAAATCGAAAACAACAAATAAATCGATTCTTCAGAGAGATCGAAAACAAAAGTTGGTCATACCTCGGAATCAAAATCCGTGAAGCGATGAATCAACCGAGTCATTCTCCTCGGTAAAATCGGAACTGGTTCGTTAGAACTTACTCCCCAAATATCCGAGAATCTGGAAACCCTCTCCAATTTTTTGCCGAGAAAATTTCAGCGTTCCGAGAAAGAGAGAAGAGGAGAGAGACAAACAGTGACAAGTCTTCTTTGAACAGCGACTAAAATTGTGGATATCTATTTATAGAATTAGACCTCGCTGACTTTTGACGGAAGTTTTAACGTCGTGAACTGCTCTCCACGGCAGATACGATTTCCGTAACGGACGCAAATGTTTACCGTTTCAGACGACTCTCGAAATTCAATAAGACCCATTGGGCCCTCGGCCTTGGTGGAGTTTACTTTCTTTTTCTATCAATGTTTTATCAGAACAGAAGATAATTCATAGTTTCATATGTAGCTTAATTTAAGGGAATAATTAGGGGAAAAAAATAAAAGTAAAATACAGAAACGGGAAGATAAAAGCGTGTAGACAGTTGCTATATTGCGCCGCTTCGCGTATTTAAGAATAGATGATTTACGTTATGAGGTAGTTTTTGTGAAAGTTCTTTTGTTACAAAAGAGGTAGTTTTTTGCGAAGAGGTAGTTTTTTGCGAAGAGGTAGTTTTTTTTTTGTGTGCAGAAAATATTTACAGAAAACATGTCCACGAATCGCTGTATTCGTGGACAAGTTTCGATGGACAAGATAATATGGACATGTTTAGTCGTGGATTATTATTTGTGGACAAATAAATGGAAAACTTATCACTAAATCGCTTGATGTTATGGACCCGGTATGGTGGACAAAGAAATTTGGACAGGTTTACTAGTGGACAATAATTTGTGGACAATATCGATAACGATTTAATGTCGTTTGGATAAACGATTTGTGGATGATGATTTGTGGACAGTCTGGTATGGACAATCTGGTGTGATAACTTAAAAAAACTACCTCTTCGCAAAAAACTACCTCATAGTATAATAACTTTGAAAAAAACTACCTTCCAGTGTAAATATCTTTTTAAGAATTACTCCCCCATATTTCATAATTTACGTTTCAAGTCCATGTATTTAATATTATCTTCGAATATCACCCCTAATTCCCAAATAAGTTAACTGACACCTCGGTCACGAAAGCGTGTGGTGCTAACTTGCGCCACTTTGCGAATATTAGAGAATTACCTCCTCCGTCTTTCATATTTTACCGTCATATCCTTGTATTTACTAATATCTTCAAATATTACCCATAATTTCTAAATAAGTAATAGAACACCTAGTGATTGGTCACCAACCTCAATAATTAATAAATTAATAAATTTTTACATTACATAAGAAGTTCACATTCACAAATATGTACCACTTTGATACATTCACATACGACCGATGCTATGTGTATTAAAATCGTATTTCACCTTGGTTTCAATAAAATTCTAAAAGATAAAAAAAAAACTGACAAATATTGAAGTTGGGAATAGTTAAGCAATCTCGTATCAATCTGGAAAAAAAAAAGTATTTAATATAAAATTAGAAGTAAAAAATCTCCATTACTAAACTTCTTATTTTTTTTGTTAAACAAAAGACTCGACCCAACAGAATGTTTGAAGGTTAAACTCAGTTAAACAAAAATTTATCAACGAATTATACTGTATATCAGTAAAATAAAAGTTATAACCAATTCAATAGGCATGAGACATATATATCATTTTTGCTTGTGAAGGAAAAAAAAAAAGAATGTGAAAACAAAAACAAAAGTTTATGAAAGTACTTCATAAGCTCTTCTCTATAAACTCCCATATCCTCTGTTCCATATAAATACGGTCCTTCTCCTTCCGTGGCATATGCCGTTCGTCGGGAAATATCAACAACTCATAAAGCTTTCCCGCTTCAACAAGCGCGTTCACAAGCCTAGCCGTGTGCCTGAAATGCACATTCTCATCGATCATTCCGTGTACTAACATTAGCTTATGCTTCTCCGTCAAGTCCCCGACATGGTGCATTACTGAGCTCTTGAGGTAGCGCTCCTCCGGGGGAAGGTCCATGTACTTTTCGGTGTAGAACGTGTCGTAGCCATCCCAAGATGTAACAGGAGCACCCGAGACAGCACAGTTAAAGACTTCAGGGTAGCGGGTCAAGAGTGTCGCTGAGAGGTACCCACCGTAACTCCAACCGTACACCCCAATGTGGTTTGGTTTAGCCAGGCCTTGCTCGATGAGCCACTTGGCCCCGGTTACTTGATCCTCTGCATCAACATTTCCACAGTTATGCTTGATCCAAGATTCAAATTTCAGCCCACGCCGTGCAGTTCCTCTGTTATCAAGCTGCAAAAATTAGTGAAATTACATCAGTTCTAAAGCCTCATCTTTGAGTGAACCTTATTCAACATTTGCCTGAGAAAAAAAGAGGATAGAGAATTTGTAGAACCTTCCAAACTAAGACACCTCTGCTTCTCAGGTACTGTGTCCTCATGTCGACTGTATTAATCCAAGAATCATAGACCAACTGAACGCTGGGACCTCCATAAACATTGATCATTGTTTTATATGGAGGAGGACCGAACTTCAAACTGTCGGGTTTGTAAATCGCACCGTACAGCATTGTCGTTCCATCACTCGCTTGTATTTGAACAAACTCGGGAGGCTCGAGTTTAAGGCTTTTCCGTATCGGTATAGGAGATGTCTGCTCGTAGAGAATCTTGAGTACGGTCCCATCGCTCAAAGAGCAAAGAGAAACCCGTGGAGGCGAATCAACTGAATCATGAATGTCGACGAAGTTCCTCATCTGGTGATTGAGCACGACGATATGTTTTCCTTTCCCATGTGTAAGCCTCAGCGGCTGACACCGAGATGCATCCCCAGCTTCTAATTTTGTGCAGTAAAGATTAGTCTCAAGAGGTCCATCGAGAGTTGCAGTGAAATAAACCAGACACATGGCCTCATTTACCCCTGCGATTTGCTCAACCATCCATTCACCTCTAGTAATGGCTCCAAGGCATGTCCCATCAGACTCATAAAGATACAAATGTCTGAAACCGGTTCTCTCGCTGGCCCAGATGAATCCCCCTGAACGCCTCGAGGAAGGGACTTTCTCCAGAGGGGTAAAACAGTCATGTAAAGTCACCCACACATCGGATTCTTCCGTCAACATTATGTTTTCTTGACCAGTCTTTACGTCAAAGCTGATGATTTTCAGTTTACTCTGCGACCTGTTCAGAACCTGCACCGTGAGAACGTTCCCGGGCATCCAGTTGACTCTACCAAGATACTCGTCCTCTCTATTGGTTCTTCCTCCGCACACAAGATTCATCCAAGTCGTCTTTCCGCCGCCAGCTGAAGAAACTACCCCGACACGGACTGTGGAATTGAGAGCTCCTGCAAAAGGATAAGCATGATCTTCTTGTGCCTCTGGACCAACCGAACTTTTTCCCTGATGCATTATTCTAAACAAAGGAATCTGTGAGGAGTCGACTTCTGTATAGGCGATAAACTTGCTATCTAATGACCACCAATACCCATTCCTCCGATCCATCTCCTCCTAAAATAGAATATTTCAGATATAACATACAATTTGTAGCATTAAACTGTCGATTTCTTCCAGCAAAACAAACAAAATGGGGAAGTTTCCTTAGGAAAAGTTTCTCACCTGAGCTATGTACTCAGCAAGACCATGAGTCTGCAGCAACAGAATAAATCACAGTTATTCTCCCGAGAAAATGTTATTTGATTCTAATAAGACCACATGAACAGTCATGTAGCAAAGCTTTACTAACCAGAGTACTTCCATTGGCACCGTTTGTTAGCTGTTGTGTCTGGTTTTTTAACAAATTGAGGACATGCAACTCGGAGTCTCTTACGTATGCAAGCAATAAGCCATTCGGAGATAGACGAGGATCAATAATTGGAGAAGTGGGTGAACTTGGAAGTATGAGCTCTGGATTTGGTGATGAAGAAAGGTCCTTCATATACACCTAACCATGGTCACAACACAAAAGAAAAGTAACCCAAGCAGGGTTAGATTATCTCAAGATTCGACAAAAAGAATGTTACAAGTAAGAAAGATCACTAATGCAGCTGATAAGATTCAGAGTCTAGATTATTAAAGAAACAGTAGCAAATCCTCTTTATTATCTTTGAATCAACGCTTACAATCAAGAACCGACGACCAAACTCTAAGAAAGAGCCCAATGTATCTCCTAACTCTCCCAAAGCCAAACCAACTAACCACTTGGTCAAAGACCTCTAATATGTTGTCCTTCCTTCCCACCTATTTATACTACTCATTCCATAACATCCAAGTGCCTATCAGCAGCTTTCTAAATTCATTTCTTTTCAGTTCAAATTCATCTGCGAGCTCTACCAAAGTGACGGTTCCATCAAAATTATCCAAAGGTTTCAGGATCCTAACGAAGAACGTAGTATGGATAATAGAAGCAAGGGAATAAAATAACAAACCCCGGCAGGTAATGGCACCACAATGAATCTCATCTTTGAGTTTGTCTTGACCCATTCATACCGAGTTACTCCTAACCCACGCTCCCGCAACCTCTCCCTCCTCAGCTTCTCTTCCGGTGAAATGTTGCTCTCATCAACTCCACCATTAGGAGGGCTAAAAACCAAAGTAGATTCTCCTTTATTTACATCAAACGTGTACACCCTCCTATTCAGATTCTCTTCAGGGCTAAACAAGTAACTGATCAAAGTGTCATCAGGACTGAAGCTGACTGCGGTTGGGGCTACATAACCGGGTAAGGGCGTCTGAACAATATCTTCGACCGTGAAAGGAACATCCTTTTCGGGCATTTCCGCCATTAAGGAAATCGTTTTTCGATTTCTCAGAGGAATTTGATTCCTTCAGCGCCTTGATGCATGAGATCTCTACTTTGGTTACTCCAAGCATTAAGCTTTCTTGATCACAAAACAAAAAATGTCAAAAGAAAATTGACAATGCATATCACCCTTTCAATTGAACTACATTGTGTTACAATACACAAAAAAACAGTCAACTTCATATCTATAGATCATATTAGTTATGGAGAAAGTATTAGATTGTAAATAAGGCAGATAAAAGTCTGCAAATCAAAATCAAAATTAACAAACAGTCAACTCCATCTTGATGGAAAAGATTGAATTGGACCTCAATGCGTAAAATCTATCACCGCTCCAAAGGATTAACATCGTCAATTTACCATTTTTAATCAGTATTATATTAAATCTCTTCATATCCTCAGAACCAACAACAACCAATTATAAACATGCGCATGAGCAGAGCAAACCATCATTTTAATTGAAGAATGATAAGATCGAAACATACCGAAGGATCCAATAAAAAAAGAAAGTCAAAAGTGAAAGAGGAAGGAGGAGGTTAGAGTTGAAGTTGGTGGGAAGAACCAAAAGAATGGAGCTGATGAGAGAGATTGGTAGATAGATAAACCGAGGAAAGGATAGAGAGAGACTCCTCCTCGGTAAAATGACTGAAATCAATAAGCTTTTTTCTTTGATTTTTTTTTTTTGCCCACTAGTATTAGTAATTTAATTTTACTCCTTCTACGATCTTTTGAAAAAAAAAAAAAAAACTGATTGATCTACCACTTTTACAAAATTATAATAAAAAATTATTAATTTTTGTTCACTAGTATGTTTTGATTTATTAAAGCTTATCCGCTACAAGCTTATCCATACAAAATTAGGAAAAATTTCATAAAAATACACCAATTTAATTTTTATTATTTTTAAAGATACACGAATTTTTTAAAAAAAAATTGTGATGTACGCAGATAATATTCTAATTTATATATTGAAACATTAATAAACAAATTTTAAAATATTTAATTCTATATGTGAAATGGAGAATCACTTGTTCCACATAAAATGAAAAATAAAACAAAGCAAAGTATGTAAAATATATACACAAGACAAGTCCAAGACCCTTATCAAGATCGACTTATTGCAGCCATTTATAATTTTATATCTTTAACGTCCTCTTTACGGTTTTTTACAAAAATATTCATTTATGTATAACATATATAAATATTAAAAGAAAAGCAGAGAAGAAGGCGACAAGTTGAGGATTTTATCTTTCTTCATCTGCAATCTACATGGATTATTTAGAAACTAGGTTTTCTAACTCCAACTCTTCGTCTTCACAAGATGAAACGAAACTTGGAAACGCCCCCTTTATGTCCCTACATATACCAAGAATCTTATCATCAATCAATTTGGTTCAATGTATCAATCAAACCGGCCGGTTTGGCTCAAGTTGGTCATGGCCCGGAACACATTTCCTTCGAGTTTGCGTACATATGATTGATGGGTTTTGGTTGAGGTAACCACTTCGTAGTTCTTTTACGTATAGCTATACCGAGGAATCAAATTATTGAAGTACTCGATATAAAACTCACTTTAGATACGGCAAAGTCATGTTCTTGATGAGCGATGGATTCATGGACACGAAATCTTTCCATTCATCTAGATCAATTTTCCCGTCGTTTTTATTATCTGCTTCAGTAAACGCCTGCAAAATTACCGCCATCTCCTTATAGATTCTTTATCATCAAGATTATTTAATCTTCAATATCGAGTTAATATATTGATGGATAGAAAAATAAACAATTAGGTAACGGTGAGAAGTGATCGATTACCTTATCCACCATTACTTCGATCATATCTTCGGAAAGAACAAGTTCAGATTCGTGAAGAAGCGCGATTACCATCTCTTTCAACTATATGTAAGAACAACACACAAAGTTATTGGGATAGAAAATGTAAAATAAAATCTTGCGGGTTCCAGAAAAATAACCGTAAATGGACTCACTTCTTCTCGCTCGATGAATCCAGTTTGTCGTAAATCGTACAATTTGAAAGCAACTGCAAATTCATGATAATTAAAATTCATTGACTGTTAACTAAAAAGAAAAAGAATATTAAGTACTTAACATAGAATGAACGTGAAGCAATTTGGGGGATAGAAGAAGTTACATTTAATTTTTTCATGGACAGGTGCATTTGGATGGAAGACGCCTAAGGACCGGACAAATTCCCCAAACTCGATCACTCCATTTCGCTTCACATCAAACACATCAAATATCTGCGTATAACATATTATAGACTCAAAATTTTACTTATAATTACATATATGTTGTTTATGAATGTAACTTTATGTAGCTAGTTGATGTACGTACCCGATCAGCGAAAAGGTTCTTCCGGTTCCTATTTCTGAATAAAGCCAACTGAAATTCTTCCTGCAAAATTACACTTTAAACTCTCATCAATATCGCCGAATTGCAGTTTATATTTAGTCATGTTATACACGAATATAAAGATCTCAAAAACAAAGTAGGGACTCTGTTTCGATAATATTTGGGTAATAGAGAAGAAACCTTATGAATAAGACCGTCGTCAATAATTGAGCTGCTTAGCTTCTTGAACAATTCATACAAAGCCTCCACTTCTGCTACCGTAACTATTGTCCCTCCCAACATTTAAAGTTAAATAAAATTAGAGTTTTGTCCAAAGTCTAGAACATGTATTTTGTAACATTTGAGATTATGATATTAAAAAAATTCTAAACTAAAAAACTAACACGGCGTAACGGAGGCAAGAAGGTCAGGATCCTCATATCCCGGTGGTCGTATTGCATTCTTCTTCTTCGACAAAGAGCAGCCCATACAAACACCTTCTCTCAACTTTTGTTATTAGTCTTTGTTTTCACTCTGCAACCAAACATAAATAATCTTGGTTTACAAATATTTCTTCCTAATTACATGGTGAATTAATAATATCCTTCGGTCTTTAGTTCTATCAAAAAGGTCCAAGAACAAACCAATTAAAATCGAGTGCAATTAATAATATATTCAAATAAAAGTCGACGGCTATATATATGAACGATTATTTAATTGGTTTATAAATAATAAATACATAAGATGTAGTTGGCCAAGTTACCCATTAAATTAAAGATAGTTGTAGCTTTCTCGACAGCTATATTAAGCTCATCCCAAACATCAATTCACGTTTAATATACTAATCGAATAGTCAAAACTAGAACAAAACGACCTTTTTCATATTTAATCTATAATTTAGTAACGATTCCAATAAACAAAATGAAACCAGCAATTTAACATTTAACCCAAAAAAAAAAAATGAAACCAGCACAAAAACAAAAACTAAATAATTCATATAACCACCTCAATGACGTATGAACAGGCGTATAGATAAGCGAGAACATTTTTTTCTCTCCTAGTTATCTTATTAGTAATAACAAAGATAACTTATCAAAGTCTCCTATGATAGATGCATATATATAGATAATACATTAATAAAAACAGTGGATCAAAATTAATCAATGCTGGTCCACGTATATATATGCATGAATCAATCAATGGATCTACTAAGCTACGAAGATGGTTTTTCTAAATAATCTTGAATCAAAGTGCAAACAGTCACAAGAACACTTTTAAGCGACCAAAACCAAATTGCACGGTTAAGTTTTTTTTTTTTCCCTTCTTCTTTCTTGAACCGAGGCATCGTAAACCAAAACCAAATTTAATCCTTGGAAACAATGAAAATCCGGATGGTTTTTGCCATTTAAAATTTTGTGGGTAAAGTTTAGAATGGATTTTTGACGAATAGTATAGAGAAAGTTCAAATCTGAACGGGACCCCATTTACGCAATAATACAAATTACAAAGTGATGCTTTATTGAAAATCACGAGACTGAAACAACTTGTTGCTTTATTCAATAATTGTAGGAAATGATTATGTGTCTTATTAAAGAAATTAAAACGAAAGGGTTTAGTTACACTGCTGTCTAGAGTTTTCACTCAAGATACAATATCAGGTAACCAAATATTGAGGACTGATATACAAACATAATCATAGTCAATGTATGTGTGTGTATATTACAAATATATAATCTAGATGCAGCGTTTTCATCTCGTTGTTTACTTTCCTCAATCTCTTTGTATAATAACAAAAAGAGAAAGATGACTTTTGTGTTTTGTCTACAAGTATTTAAATAGTGAATGAAATACAACTTGCAGGTATTGACTTTTAATCTATTATATATATAACTTTTATTTTCTTGCACGGTATTCACTCGACATGGCGACATACAATACGAAGGTACGGATCGTTGATTAAATTGATTTCTTAGTGAAGAACTAATTAAACACCCACCAACCCGATCTCCTGGTTAAATAAAGCTTCATACCAAATCGAACCGAGCTAGACCGCACAGTCTACCCCTTAAATAATTGAACCAAACCGAATTTGGTCCACTTCGATAGACCAAACTAATAACAAAGCAAAACCAAGTTCCGTTGCATTATAAATGGAAACTAGACACTCCACTCAATTGGACCGGAAAAATAAAAATCAAACGGTTCAGTTCAGCCCATCTCACTAGAGAACTCAATATTGCCGGATCGAATAATGGTTTGGTTTGTTTTTTATATAAAACCGAGCTATACTAAATCTTATAACTAGATTCCTTGAGAAGCGGACCTATTTTTACTCTTTGGTGAAGAAAAACCCAAAAAGGGATAAATTTCAAATTGTGAAGCCTCCATTTTTTTTGTTTTTGAAGTTTTTTTTTCTGTGTTTATATTTTCGAGTCTGATTGGATCCCTTGGATGTGAACTGAAAATTGCATGTGACTAAAACAGCCATTGGAAAGAGAAAAAAGAGTTTCTCAGCAATTTCCGTTTGTTGAATTTTTAGTTTATCGGGAAGAAAAAAAGGCAAGGAAGCTGCATTTTGCCAGGTCCAATCCAAGAAATTAAAAAATGTAGAAGAAAAAAAAACTAACCGAGAATGTTTGAATCTCTGTTCTTCTCGCCTCTTCACTTCTCGGATCCTCCAAAATTTTGGGGTGGGAGACGAAAAGGGCAAAAGGGATGGATCGTAATTAAATAGTGTGTTGGGCTTTCGTAACACCGGTTCGGTTTGTGTCTATCTCTCTTTTTTTTTACATCGTTTGTGTCTATCTATCTATTCTATGCGTGGATGGATCGCGATGTGATGTCGGTTTTCAAATTTATTTGATATATTTTTCTATATAAACTAATGTTATTAGTATTGGAGTACGAGTATATACAAAATATTGTTCTCTCAACCCTTCCTTTTATGACAAAATAGAAAGTATACTATTGTTGAAGTCCCACGAGTCCCATCCTACTTTCTCCTTTCCTTATGACAGTTATGAATGCTGGCAAAATACTAAAAAGGCTTATCAAAATATTTTGTAAAAATAATTTAAAATATTATTAATTTTTGAAAGCATTACTGCTTTAGCTCAACAGCTAATACCCGTCGTACAAATTAATTTAAAATGCTAACAAATATTATGTAAAAACATTTTCTCGGGTCGAAACTTGTTTTCAGCTCATACAAAGAGAGATTTGGCTCAAATATAGATTCCTACTCTTGCAGCAAAGAAAGGACATGACAACACTGAAACTACATTTGCCTAACTTTTCTGACTTTCATAAATGATCAGTTTTTCTTTGCTTTCTTAATCATATACATTATCTTTTGTTTTTGTCCCAGTTAAGAGTTCTTTCGGTTATATTAGTCGACCCCATCTTTTCATTTACTTTTTTTTCAATCAAACAAAAACTAGGTTGTGAAATCCCCCCTTCTATGGGTCTCTTCCCTTTTTTCCCCAATAATTTTTCCTATTTTTGTCGGCTGGACCGAGCAGTAGAAAGGTGGTTTACTGGTTTTGCTATGTTGGTTAGATAAGTTCGATTCTTTTTGGTATATTTGTATGCGGCTATCGTAAATCCTTCTAATTGTCTATTTTTTGTTATTTTAAATAATAATTATTGTTGTATTTTTGTTTTCAAATGGTTGTAAACAATGTTTTGATATTGCTGTTATACTACTACTGTCATAATCCAAATTCAAACCCAAAAATATGCGTGTCTGAGTCATAACAGCTGAAGAAAAAATAAAATAAAAAAACCAGAAATGTCAGTTTCATATATTATCCTCAATAAACAAACCGATGTTCGAAATATATTTTATTGATTTTTTCATTGGGGCTCGGTTTCCCAATACAAGCAAACAATTTCATTAGTTTAATGGCTTTTTTTCTTGTAACTTAATAAGTCTACTTTAAAAAAAATAAAATCTTTGAAATAAATAAGTATACTTTGAAATAAATAAATAAAATCTTCTATAAACATGAGAATATAGAGTGAACCAAGCAATGCAGGATCATATTCACAACAGTCAACAGGACAGCCCTAACCGAAACAAAGAAACAAAATAATAAAAGTTTCAGAACTAAAATTAACGACCCCTAAAACACCAAAACGATTTTCTTAATTTCTATATCTTCATCTCTCCTAAGAGTCTGTCATAGCCGTAAAAGGTTGGTACTTTTTGGATGCCTTCTTCAACTTTTTCTCTAGCTTCCGCAATGAATACTTCTCCTCGGCTATCATCTTCTCCGCCTTTCTCTTTTTGTTTCTTGTTAATTCCAGTTTTACCAAAGCCTTCTCTTGCTTCTCTGTTACTGTTATCGGAAAATGAATCTCCGGTTTGCTGACAAACCAAAACACAGTAAGCAAAGATCATTCAACAGTCACAATAACCAAAGACAGATGAAAAGCAAAATCTAGAAGGTTTGCAAGTCAAGTCTCGAGCTTTAAAGTCCAAACCCAATAACTGAAATGGTATTAGAGATAAATGGAAGCGCATGTACCAGCACCCGGAGTATATAAATCCGTTCTCTTTAAAGATCACACCATCCAGAGAGACAGCATCTCCATAATTGATGTAAGGAAGGGCTGCTTGGAGATGCTCTCCAGTCTCGTATACCTGTAGTTCTCCAAAAGCTCCATAGAAAAGCGTCTCTCTAAGCCCATGACCCGAGTTTGTTTGTATGTTGAGCTCCTCTGAAGCCAGATCAATCATGTTCACAGCATAGCCTTTGAAACCCGGTATAGGATCTCCATTGGGTAGGTAAGGGTTATCCATGGCTAATTTCCTCTGAGGATCATTTTTGACAAGTCCACCGCTCCAAGTTCTGCATGTTTTTTATTAGAACACCAAAAAGCATTTTGGCTAAGCAATGTTAAAGATTACTCAGATTAGCAACACATCCAAAACACAAAGGAAGAGTACAAAATTACCTGGTTGCATCAAGACAAATAATAAGAAAACGATTGGTTATAGATCTTTTGAGCCTAGCTGCTTCGGATTGAAGCCTCTGATACTCAGTACTATTCGGTCCAACTTGTGATGATTTGCATACCAACGCAAGCATTTTGTCTTTCCCCAAATATTCAGACAAAACCCTGTCATATCAAATAACTTGAGAAGTTGAAGATTTGCCACAACTGTAGACACTGTGATCAGAACAACTGTGGCAACTGATGTCACCTGCTTAGTGAGGTGGAGGCAACTGAACCGAGAAGTGCTACGATGCCAAACACTCCTTTCGTTGACAGGATCAGAGACTGCGGAGGCGGAGCCTTTCTGTACAAAGAACAGAAAACTGATGCTGCAGTCTCATGATGCTTCTCTTCGATTTGATTCATCATTGACTCTCTGGTGGATAGGCATTCTGGGAACGCCGCACTGATAGGTTTCAGAGAATCTGAGATGAAATACACAAGAGCAGGTGAGAATTGCCGATTTATAATCGCCATTTTGTTTGCCTAAATTGTTCAAATAAGACTGATCTAACAGACATTTTGTGAAACACTTAAAGTTTAAAGTGGTTTCAGAATTAAAGATGTAGCCAATGTTTTAGACACCAAATAAAAGGGATAGTGTGTCAAAAATAAAAACAAAAAATGTGAAAAAGGAGCATCAATGCAGCTTCAAACCCCATTATAGTTATCAAACTTCAGGAAAAGAGTGTCACATAAACAATATCTAGTCTTAAAAGAGTGTCACATAAATAATATCTAGTCTTAACCAAGATAATAGTTACCTTGCAAAGTACTCAACTCTTCCTCAGCCTGTTCTTGTTCAGCCTCCCAAAGTTTTAGGCGCTTATCTATTTCCACTTGCTGTTCTCCATATCTATTGAGTTTTTGTTTTAAACTCTGCAGGAGAAAGGAGCATTTTTCAAATACACCATTGAGATGAACTTGGAATACAAATGTTAGATCATTCTACATATTGTATTGCTTTCACTAAGGGGTAGATGAAGCAAAAGTATCCATATTTGTGGCGTAAATGGTGATGATCATACCTCAGTGTACTGCACTATATCTATCAGGCCAGTTTGGCTACAAAGATCCAATGACGATGCCCTAATGGCCAAAACTCCAAACTGTGAACCTGGAGTCTGTTCCAACCCTATATTGGGAGTTGGAGTCACCGCTGTATTTGTGGTTGAAGCCATCCCTGATTGAGGTGTCGTAGTCATCCTTGAATAAGGTGTTGAACACCCAATCTCATCTATTTCCAATGTTGGAGCAGACAGCGGAATCTGAAACATTGAGAATCAGTGTGAAAATGTTAATCAACACGAGCATTAACTGAAAATCAGGAAAAGGTAAAAAAGTTCTACCCATGGTAGAAACATGTTGCAATATTATATAACCCAATTCACAAAATACTACCTTCAAGTTCACATAAAGCTCAGGATATCGAGAATGGAACACACTGAAACAAAAGACACCCTCGTTCCCAGGTAGGGAAAGAGTAGGAACTTTGCAAGACCCGTGGACAAAGGCATATCTGATTCCACTCTGAATGTTGCTTGAATCGGATTCGATGCTCATGGTATGAAAACACCCAGATTTTTCGTCATGATGGATACTAGCATCCGTAAAACCATCTGAATCCGTCACGTTGAAGATGAGGTTTACAAGATTTGAACCAGCAGCACATAAGACGGGTAGCTGATCGAAACATACAATTTCAGGGTGAGAAGTCAAAAAGCGTGTAGGAAGAGAGACAAGTTACTAACAGAAGCTTGGTCGCGAGGAAGAAAACCATTAAAACAATGCATATAAAAAATCTTTACCTCTGTTACAAGCCTTAGCTCTCGTTCCTCGATTTGAGACTCTTTCCTGAAGATCTCTTCATTACCAGACATAACAGAGAATGAGACTGTAGAGAACAAACAAAGACAATAGATAATCAGAAAATAATCGTAAAAAGGAATGACACCAGATAAATATAGAAACTGAAGAGATCATGTTACCTGATTTCCCATAACCTTCTGTGACTTTGAGAATGCCAGAGAGATCAACGCAGCCACGACAATCAACCTATCAAATGATCAACGAACTTTTTAGAGTAATTGAAACCAAAACCCAAACCATCTAAGAATTTACGTCATCCACAAAGTGTTACAATGGCAAGAAGACTGTATACGATTCACTCAACAAATCAGACAGAGAATCCTATACTTTACAAAAATAAGCTTCTCACACCTTACGGTTGACACCCATCCAGTCTTCGATACAATAGCCATCAATATGTATCAGAACATCAGTCCCTTCTGCAACATGGTTATTGTATCCATCGAACATCTGCATGAAAATTATGGTCAACTTGATTTGAATGAAAAACTGATGACTGTATAACACGTGCAATAGACCTATAATACCTCCAGGATAAAATTTTCAACAGCAGAACCTGGAAGCAAATTTTCAAAAGCCTGGGGATTATTCACTTCAACACGTTTCAGAGGCCCGGGATTCACTGAAACAAGAAATATTCGTTAAAGAAAATAATTTCTACATATTATCAGTTATAGTTCACTTTGTATGTCCTTACGATGTCAATATTTAATAAATAGATACAAAAAACAGACCAACGCCCTAATTTCATGATAATCAGAAATCTTCACTTTTCTCAGTTCCATAAAAGTGCAGAAATTACAGAAAGCTCCATAAGTTAAACTAACATAACTGGATGATACACTCCGGCTCTTAAATTTTTTCGGGTGTAAGTACATCTTTTACGAGTCTTTTGTGAATTTAATACAAGCTTTTGCAGAAGGACTTATTAAGACCAATACTATAGAACTAAAGCTTACCTTTACAAGCAACCGAGACAGAAAAAGGTTTTTCCGTTGCGCGTATATCCAAGGTTGCTTCAAAATTTGGTCTGATCTGGTCTAACCCATCAGTCTCAACGAGCATATTCTGCATTAGATTCAGAAAATCACGAAATTATGTAGACTTTTCCAAATAAAATGACCACCGCGAACGGTAATGTTCAACTGCCTACATACGGACTGTATGTAGTTCTGTCCTCGCTTAACATTAACCAAAATATAATCATAACGTCAGTGCTTAAACCATGGAAATAGCAAATATACCTTGATTATGAGAATTGCTCCTCCATTTATCAGGCTGGCCTCAATGTTATCAATCTTGAGTTGGAATCCAGGGTTCGCTTTCATTTCAACTTCCAGGCTTGGAACAGAAGTGAACAGTGTCTGATTTTCATACTCATCAAAGCAAGCAATACGGAAAGGTGGAAGAGAAGAACCGACCCTGTGGAAACACAATTATATTGAGTAAGTTCCACAATCTAAGATTTAAGGTGAAGGAATGTGAGAAAGGTTTGATCTATATTATATATGCCATTTCTGAAGAGTTTATAAGTCTTACCGAACATTGCACGGCAGGGACTCCAGATTATCGTCAAGTTTCCACTTTGCTGCCTTTGAAGGTCTAACAACCACAGTTTTCTTGCACCTCATCGAGTTGCCCTGAAGGTTAAGTGTTTGGTGATTTAAAAATTATATGATTTACACGAAAAAATTAACTGGCAGATTAAACTGCGGGTTGGAATTCTGTTAGTTTAAATTCATTGCACAATCCTTTAAAATATAGTTTCAGATACAAAAAGAGAAGAATGTAGAAAGTTACTTACGACAGCGAAAGAAAAGCTGTAAGTGCCAGCTTTCTTGAAAAGGTTCGGAAACTTGGACCCAAGTGGAAAGATGTAAAGACCACTAATCCCATTACGGGATGTAGGACACAAGCGCTGCGAACACACGGGTTTGGCATTCTTATCACTTGATTTCATATTTGTGTCTAGCAATTTTACCACCATGACCATTTCTTCCCCATCCAGCTTAACAATATGTTTCTGGTCCAACTTCTTCGACGGTGTTAGAGATGTGAAGCATGCAGGTCGGACAACTGCAACAATCTGTTGCGGGGGAGCTCGCCCAACACGCACAAAATCACCAACTGGTAATTCCTGTAAAATATTGATACAGAAAACGTCACTACAGTATCTGAGATAAGCTTGAATAAAAGACAGAGGTGCTTAGTTTTGTGGCAACAATTTGGAAAAACTCCTTTTGAAAGACAAAAGTGCTCACTGCTCATTATATATGTTTAAACGCAAAGGCAATTGACATCAAACTCTATTACTTAATCTGATTCTGTAGTTTATACTGAATAATGACACGTTCCTACCCCGTCAATGTTCAATTCTCTGCAATCTCTCTCATCCAGCAAATCAATTTTTGCCGGTGCCTTTTCTTGTTCCTTCTCAAGTTTTCTATTCCATTCGTCCGAATCTGCAGGTAGGCACTGTACAAAAACATTTCTCTGATTGGAATCAATAGCTGTATGCAGAAGAGGAGAATAAAAAAAAATAAAAATAGATGGTAATAGTGAAGTGATTGACCTTTCCAGAGTCGATTATAGTGATCGGTAAAGATAGAGACCTCTTAAGTTCCAGTCTCGAAATTCCATCGATGATTGAAAGCGTGCATCCCTCATTCTCAGGGAAATTGATAGGCCTAAAATTAAAGCTATAAGATACAGAACTAGCAATGAATATTCAGAGCTAGTCAAATGAAAAAGAGAAAAAAATACCACCTGCATAAAATCCGAGTATCACCTGCTCAGAAAACACATTAAAAAAGGCATCGTTAACCACAGAGAGTACAAAACATGGATCTATTTGTAGTTTAAATGACGGTGGAGATGGTACTAACCGCCTGCTTCGTCCTCGAACCCTTCTATTAGAAAATAGTCAATGGTAGCATAGACATTGCTATTGTGAACCCCAGCATAAGCCCCTTTCAGAATCTTTATATTCTGACCACGTTTCCACGACATTCCTTTTCTTGTAACTACCTTGTGCACCCTCACAGCTAGAGCTCAAAAGCATTGGAAGTATGAGTACCCATTTCAGACAAGGAGATAAACTTGAAAATATGGAAAAAATTATTCAAGTATGTTTCTACTATAGCATCAATGTTAAAATGCTTAGAAAACATGCATTTTTAGAGATAGCTTTCCAAACAAAGTATATTTATCTTCCATGAAAAGCTAATACATACCATCACGCAAAATGCCAAGAGCCTTTTTATCCAAGGATCCAACAATGAGAACAGCGTCATCTTCACCTGATGTTGCTTCTTCATCATGGGTATCATGCATCTTCATAACCCAATCCTGATAGTTCTGCTCCAGTTGCGTGCTGCCGAGTGATTTACCTTCTCGGTGAATCACAATTTTGACATCTGTAAAAACAAGTATTCATTAATAGTACCAAAAGAAGAGATAAAATTGCAAAAGGATTTTAAACTGACCAGTATCCTTCTCCTTCTCCGTCGATTTACTACCAAAGTTTCTTAGAGCCACTGAGAAAGGATTTTGGCTTGCAAGGTCGGTCTGTAAAAAGCATGTACAGTGATCAGATGATAATGTACTATATATTTTAGATAATCTAGGATAGTGTTTAGCTCACTTTGGAGGGCGTTGGGCTAAAACCAGCATCCAAATCTGCAACCACGGAGAGTGTACATTCATAAAACAATAGTAAAGCAGAGCTACATATACAGCTGACTATGCATGAGCACTTCGTACCGACAAAGCATTTTACTCTCTGGCAACATTTCTGCAAAGTAGACGCTTTGGCTCCTCTTTGCATAAACGGTATTGAATCCTACACATATTTATTGGTAACACAAACAAGCAATATGTTATATTATTTTTTTCAAGCACATTCGAAGAACTTTCATGTCCTCCACACCATAATTAGCATGATAATGGTGACAAGAGAAGACTGACCCAACGGACTTCTGGAAGTAGACGACCGAGTCTTCTTATTGAAACACGGCCAAAAGTCTTGAAGCTTTCGGAAACCTTGCATCCTTCCTCTTCCAATCCCTCCAAAATTTTCTCAATGCTTTCTTTTCCCTGTAGAGCTTCTAAATTGTTCAGTTCAAGAAGGTAAGAAAAGGTAATGTTCACTTCTTCATATAGGATTGTCATACCTGGACGATTGGAAAATAAACAAATTTGAGGCGAGCATTTGCCTGTTGATGTGTCCCTGGACAAAAAGAAAATTATATAGTCAGACTCCAAACAAAGAGATAAACTTTTGGGATTGCGGTTTTTGTGCTTCTGTTAAGAACGCGATAAAAAAAAAACAAGTGGTGACTCTCTAAAAATTCCAGTGAAGAAAATAATGTATGTTTTTGCTGCCCATAAACACAATCATGACTGCAGTTTCATTATACGGGGCTTGAGCAATTTCTCCAATTCACCGCAAACAAAATATATCTTCACTAGAAGATACCAACCATATTTTTTATAAAGAAGCTGCTACCAAATACTGAAGCAAAAGCAGCTGGGAGCTTAACTTATAGGAAACGTCTTCATCTGAGGAAGGGTTTTTTTACCTTTTCGTTTTTCACTGGAAAGAGTGCATCGAATCTGAAATGAAAATTCTTGACCCATGGAGTTTAGGTTGGTAATGGCAACTTCTCCACCTGTTATCTCAGCTAAATCTTCTCCATTGACCTGGAAAAGTGAAAGAGGACCAGGCAAAGGGTATAACCAAGAACACTTAAAGTAATTTATCATGGAATGATAATCTCAAACCTGAAACATAGTTATTTAGCTACAAATGATACTCTTAGCAATATCAAACGAGGAACACAAGGTAGCCAATGATGATAATGACAAACCTGAAACTCTACAGGCCTTTCAGTCCTCCCAGTTTTGGAGAGTTCATCACACTACAGGTTGATAAAGTAAATTAAAAGAACAGTGGGACATTTTATTAGAACCAAAAAAATGTTCAAAGGCAGAATTAGCCTAAGAATACCTGGATGTAAGGAAAGTAAATATCCTTAAGCCTGCACTGGAGTTGATATATTTTTGAGATGTCAAATTCTGATTCAAATATCTCAACCTAGAAAGAATATAGACCAGGAGTTTCAGATAAGCAGTTGATAACATATCATAGCCTGCAGTTTCATGAAAATAAATGTGAAAAAATGAAAATCAAACGATGATATATAGACCAGGATTTGGATATAGAACAACACCAAAAGGTTCCTGCGCAATCTTATCATTAGAGTAACATTCAGTTCTGCAGACTCTCTAGCACATATATAATACTTCCAGAATAATCCAAGATGAACAATATTGGTAACAAACTAACATAACCTTGATTAAAAGCGATAAAATTCAAAAAATCAAACCAGTTCAGACACAAGAAAGTTTGTCCCAAAGAAAGTGAACTACTCACAACAAAAATGAATCCGTAGGTAAGAATCGATGGGTAGAAACTATTTCAGAGGAAAATATTTTCTATTGTATTTGTTTCTGTATCTCTGATAGTATATTATATTTCACGTCATATGGGAACAAGGGCAGAAAATTTTGAAAAAGGGTGAACCTTTGTGAAACTTCTATGAGGTGATAACTCAATTTCCTCCTCAGACGGGTCCCTCATGCCACCATCAGCCTATACAAGAAATTCAGAATTTAGTGATTAGGATACATTGACAACAAGCAGCAAAAAAGGAAAAAATTTACAAATGATGAATCATATTACCTTCCAGTGTTTTCCCGAGATTGACCGATTGTCAATCAAGGCTTCTTTGTTGAATTGCAAAGTGAATACTTTCTCGGACTCTTTCGTCTTAGAAGACACCAATGTGCGCCTATTCAGGGAAGAGAGTTAAACGCAACAAGATAATGCAGACAATCATAGGTTGGGTAAACAGAAGCTGAAGTCGCACCTTCCCAAGAACATACAAGCATAAGGACCTCCATATCCAAACATCCCAAAGAATGGCTACATAGAAAAAGAGTTCAATCTTATTCAGATCAGTAAAATAGCAGGTAGTGATACAGATAGTAACAGTCCAAACTGACATATTTTGACCGAAGGTGCTTAAGTATCCATCAAATATTTTACACACAAAATTTATAAATTGCAAGAAGAAACTGAACCTAAGCTATTTGCAGCTAATGAATTACCTTAAGGTATGGTGGTTTGCCTCCAATAGCATGGGTTTTTTTAGATCTATGTAATGAGGCCCCTATTTTTCCCCTGCACAATTTAAAACAAATTTTAAGAATGTTCAAGTTAACACCAACAATCAAACCGGCAGCATCAAACTGAGCAAACAACACTTGATTGCAATATCAATCCGACAATCCCGATATATATAAAATATGAGAAGTTATATGTTCTATAGAACAATTTTCTCAGTTCATAATCATAACCCATTAGCCGTCCCTAGTATTCGTATGGATTACCAATATCTTCATGTTTTGTGAACATTTGAATGAAATTGAAGAAAAAATCTCACCATTTATCAATAGAATTTGCCTCACTACCGTCCATTCCAGTCCCAGTATCAAAGACTGAAATCCGATCACAAGAAACATCCACACTGCAAAAAACAATCACATGAATTGAAGGATCACACTCAATTATGGTCATCTTACATCTTAGACAAGTACAAACCTAATCAGTTTTCGACCTCCTTCAGAAACAGCCCACACAGCTTGCAAGGAATTGTCCTGTGAATTAAACAACATAAAATGTTTTAAGACTCCAATATATGGAATAAAAAACAGGTGCAAAAACCCAATTTCATCAACAGATCCAGAGAAATAATGTCAAAATCATAATACTAACCGAGATTAGGTCAATCTTTTTGCGAAAACTGTCATGTTTAATGAGAAACACAATGTGTTTAATTTCGGAAATCAAACAAGAAAATTCTACAATGTGAATCCCTAGATAACCATAACTTTTGGTTTCAAACACAATGCAGAGGAAATTTCTTTTCATTTTTGGATTCCTCTGGGCATTATCCAGCGAGCTAGACCAAATCCACAAGTACAATCCTAGATTTTCATGTACAATTTTCAGCAAATCAAAGTCAAATAATGTGCGTCAGTTTACACAGCAAGGATAAGATATTGTGCATCGGTTTATATGTCCACTTTGAACCAACACAAAACAAATAAATTTTCCATTAGGCATTCTATCTTTTCACGTAATTTTACTGAAACCCTTACTATTAGATCCGCAAGAGCTGTCTCAAAGCTGTAATTTTCCGGTAGTTCTTTTAGAAGATCAGTGTCAGGTGTCAAATCCCACAAGTTCTGCAAAAATCAAGAGTGAACCATCGCAGACAAATTTAAGGAGACAATGATAGAGCAAGTGTATATGTTTCGGAATAGTAATGCTGACCTCATACATGGTGGAAGTTATACCAGAACCGTCCTAATCCAGAAGAAGTTAAGACAGAGAACATCAGAAAACAAGAAGAGAGAAATAGTTCAAGAACAAAGAAATTGTTAAAGATTGGAAGTGAAATGTCACCATTAAGAGAACAAGTGAGAACAAAAACAACTCACATCAAGGCGTATTATATGGCACATGTTGGGCTTAAACGCAGCAAAGCGAACCATTCCTTTCATCTTTTCACCATTTGACTCAAGGTGAAACTTTCCGCCAAGGTTCCAATCAACCCTCATCCTCTTACACAGCAACACACAATCTTTCCGTGATTTATCGTACTCCTCCTTCACCAGGTTGATAAAATTCTCCATTGGCATCTCAGGTTCTGGGTTAGTAACTGTGAGGGGTACACTAGTGCTGTTAGGTAAAAGGACCTTGAAGCTGTAAAACATATCTTCATCTTCATCATCATCTAGAATCAATGCTCTCTTGACCGATCTCCTCCAGCTCATCTGAAATGTAAAGACAGAATTCATCATGAAACTGAATAGGCTTTAATTACAGTACAGGCACAAGCAGGATTACAGTGGAAGCTAAACATGGAAACAATTGATTCCTAAAACAGCAATCCAATACAAACTTTCTTCCTTGCCTCTAATCGATTGAAAAAAAATTAAAAGTACTGTGAAAGGCATTCATCGAATCAATTTTTGTGGGTTTCATATTAAGTTAATACTTGTGTGTTTACTGTTTATAATTGTTTGTTGGCTTATAAGACAAGTAACTAAAAGCTACATATATGGATACAAGCCCCAATGTTGAGACACATGTATGGACACCACATTGACTAGCTCCGTGAAAAAAATTAGAAAGAGCTCAGAATATTTGAAAAAGAGAAAAACGATTCTACACCTCTATTAAAACATAAAAGCGTGTACACATAATTGCATGTTACATAAGAATGTAACAGGCCAAATTCTGAAGAAACGGAATCGGAAATAACGCCCCTAAAGAGCAAAACTTTACCAATAACCCAATAACAGAGGCATTAGCTTCTTCAAAAAAGCAGCAATTGTAGCAAGAGAGTCGCAAATAAGAGAAGAAAAAGACAATATAGTAAAGTACTCGCATTTATATACACTGATCTGTAATGCGTAAACATTGACATGATCATTTAGGGATACATAGGAAGAAAAAGACAGAAATATAGTTGGGTATTTGCAATTATACCTCGGATAAATTTATTAGACTTTGTTCCAACCTAAGACAACGAAAACCAATTGGGTTTGATTGTCTCAATCAATATCCGACCAAGTTCGATTTAGAGAAAGTCACATTCAAAACCACGCAAATTCTAAAGACCGATAAACCCAGCGAAACCAGAGAGAGGAAAAGTGTGAGAACAGTACCGTTAGGTTCAAGTTCTGATTTTAGGTTCTCCGAGAAACCCAGCAAAAGCTCAGAAACAAAAACTCTGACAGAAGAAAGAAGATGAGAGCGAATCAGAACGACGAAGAGAAATAAACCCAAAATCAGAACCCTTTTGTGCCAAAATAGTTGTTGTTATAGTGCCGATCAAGTGTGTTTACTCAATGATTTCGATAACTTTACCAAAAATTTCACTTTTTTGGGAGTGGATGTAAACGACAAAAGTTTCAGTTTTTTTTTTCCAATCATTTTTCCAGTATTGCGACGAAGATGAAGATGAAGACGCATTTCTACAGATTCGTCTAAAATCGTGGCTTGCGAGAAATTTTGAGCAAAGAAAGCATAAAACCCGGAAAGAAAAATAAGCAGAACACAGGTTTCAGAGCATGCCTTTTATCATCAAGATGGAGATTGAGACATTTCCCTTTGTGAGCGACTCTGTTACTAAAACCCAAGAAAAAAAAATGTGAGGACTTTGTTCCGAAGAAACTACAGAGAGACGTTACGAGTTAGAGAGAGGAGAGAGAGGAGAGAGAGGAGAGAGAGGATAGAAGAGGAAGCGACAGAGTGAGTGAGAGAGAGAGAGTGTAAAAGCTTCGGCCACACGCAGTTCCTTTCACCTCTCACACACGTCATCACAAATTTTTCTTTGTATTTGTCGTCGCATCAATTTCCCAAAACATACTGTTTACACTGTTACATCTAGCATTCAATTTGAATTTGTTTTAAGTAAAAAACTTGAGAGGGCATAATTGTTATTATTTAGCTGACACGATTCATGTGTATTGAATCAAAATATCTTCAGTAACTTTTTTAAAATGATGTAATGATGAATTTTTTTATTAAAAAAAAAAAAGAATCCAGCTGTTAACCAAAGTTATCAACTAAATACCTCAAAGACCTTTTATTCCAAGGATAGCATTGGTTTTAACTTCTAACTCTTTACAAAGATTACTTTGCATATACCAAAAGGAACGAACGAAACAAAAACAAAGTTTGAGTAATCCAAACAGAAATAAATACAACGCTGATCTGACCGGTTCGTAGTTCCTCCTTTCACAACGTTAAAAGGAAGTAAACCGGTATTCCTTCGGTTTAGTCCCATCAAATGACGAAGTGATACCGATCTGGTCTAAACTAAACCAACCCAGCTTCCTGATATACTCTCCCATAATATCTCCCACAACGTATGAAATTCCGGAAGAGGCAACAACGATAGTCGTATAATAAGCCGCAGATTTGAGATAAGATTTAGGCGTTTCACGTACATTGGGCGGTTTTCGGACATAGACCTTGATCATGCCGAGCAGAATTACGCAAACCAGAGAAACCGAGAAAACCGAAACGAGCCTGTAGTTCTTGATTCCGGTTTCGTAGAAGGAAAATGCGTAAACGAATGGAGGAATTAGGCCGAAGAAAATGTAAGACAAGACCGCTACTAAGATATGCAGCCGTAAGTTAGCACGTCTCCCTAACAATTCGTTGTACCGATCTTTCTCTTGATCTGAATTGTTTCTTAGATCTTGAAGCTGTAAGAATAAACCGGAACCGGTTAATTCAAGAAACTGCAGAAGCAATTTGTGGTGCGAGAAAACGTTTTTAAGGGCGTCGAGTCATTATTTACGTTTTGAGCAAGGACGATGAGCCCACCGGCCAAATTCGCAACCGCAAGAGCCAAGATATTCACTGCAACCATCGAAATTTCATTAAGATAAAACCATATATAATAAGGACGACTCAGATGATTAGCGATAAACTAATCATGCAGTTGTTTGCTAATTACATATAAATAAATTAACAGAGACTTTTGACTTACAGGTGGAGGACCCGGAGGCAGAGGCGGAAGATACAACGCCGAGGCTGGTGATGGTCTCGGTGAGACCGCCGTACACGGTGCTCTTCAATAGCTCAACGGCGAATCTTTCTCGGTCCGGTTCCTTTTGAGGCGATGATTCTGGGGTGTTACTGCTCTTACTTGCCTCTACATGTACTTCTACTGTAATAAAATTGTAGATAGTGTCATGTTTCTACAGGTTTGTTCGTTTATGTCTTTGTAAAAAAAAATTCTAATGTAACTTACGCCAAAAAAATATAAAAATTCCTGTTTTAACGACAGTTAGAACTTAGAATTAAAACTTTCTTGAATAAAAGTATTTTTTTTAGAGGACGAACTTTAGTATGTTTATTTCAATTCCCGATAACGTACCTGGCTCCTCAACCGGGTTTCCCCTCGGATAATCAAGTTGCAAGAACCTGGTTCCTGAAATTTAGAATAAAGAACCGGGGTCAATTTCCAAAAACCAAGAAAAACCAATGAGATTTGAGATGAATCCGGTTTAGAAACAGTTTGATTCACCTAACCGGATGAAGTACTTTATACAAGCCAAGCAAGTGAAGATAACACCCTCCTCTTTATCTTCTTGATCATCATCCTCTATACTAGTCTCAGGGACATGAACCTTAGCCCGTGGTTCGATCTCCTCGACGTCGCTGCATTCATCAATGTCCTTCCAACGTTTCCTTTCCTTAAGAATCACTCTTCTGGTAATACACGAGCTACAGCTTGGACAGTATAGCTCGTAATTTTCTTGTGTCGCAAGCAACTTCTCTAGATTTGATTTCTCTTCCGACTCTGATGATGGTCTCTCGCTGGTTTCTTCTTCTTCTTCTATTTCACCATCTTCTGCGTTTTGTTGCCTTTTGTTCTCCACATTAGGTAAGTTTCTGGAGTTCGACTCTAACCAACTACAATCGGTTTCTTCGTTCGAACCAGGTTCATTGGTTGAACTGTTTTCTTCGTTTGAACAGGGTTCATTGTTTGAGCCGGTTTCGCTCATAATAGTCTCGAGTATTATTGGATCTGAACTGGAAGATAACGATGATGTGCTTTCACGAACAGACTCGTTTCCTACGAGACCAATTAAAACTAAAGTAAACGAGAGATTGATCTACCGGTTACACATGATTGTGTCCGGTTAACGAATTGGGGTAATTTGAAAAATCCTAAAAGTATTTGACGCAATTGGAATTGAAGAAATTTAGAGGTACTAGATAGTAAACAAAAAACGTGTACGAAAATGACAAGTTGACTAAACTATACCTTGAGATCCATTGTCGTCCTCTTCATCCTTCGTCTCGGGGATGTTGTCCGGCGGCGCCGACGCTGCCAACTTGGATCGGATTTTTCCGGCGGGAAAATTACCTTTACCAAATCTATAGGTCTCAAGAAGATCCACCAATAAATCTGCATCTACAATTTCACCCTCCCCAAACCAGCCTCCATTAACTGCTCGGTCCAACTTTTCCATATCGACCCCAATGCAATGAAACCGATGCCAATGTTCTTTATTTCGTCGACGAACAACCAAATATTTTGAGATATGAAAGAGATTTCTGATTTCTGACCTTTCTTTTTGGTTGAAATAAATGCATTTGTGCCTTTTTTTTTTTTTGTTCTCTCCAATCATCTTATCTTGTTTATATATACATAAAAAATTCCCACGAGGGAAGCACGAGGCGTTAAAATATTTGTTACTTATCTATAACGTTATAACTTCAAATTACTTCTTTTGGATTTTGGTATTAGGGTTAATATTCGTCAATATCAAAAATAAATTGTGTTATATGAGTTGATCTATATCATTTTAAATTGATTCAAAAGTAGAAAAAAGTACTATGAATCACTTAAAGCTTACATAGATTTTCCTGAAAACTACGTACAATATGGTAATAAGTTTAACATTTTTTTAACATTAAAAAGTGCTATATTGGTAAAATATATACAGTAAATACTGAAATTATGAGAGTTTTACACAAACTAGTTCCAAAAAATTCATTAAAACTCACCCACGTATCGTAACATACGTATCGTAACATATTACATGAGTCGCACAAAATGAATCTCGAGCAATAAAAACGTGTACCCAACACGCGAACCACTAATAATGACAAAAGTGGTGTACCCAACGTTACAGTTAGTTGGTAATTAACTAATTATGAAGCATATTCAAAACGTGTAGAATTAACGACTTTTTTCGGCCCATTAAACAACGTTTTATGCGGCCTAGATTATGCATTTTACAGAACAAATTTTTTAAAAATATGGCCCATCCCAATAATCATCTTCGAGTTGGAGCAAGTTTCTATTTTAAACTGGAGCCCACCAATTTCCACGTGGCAGAACGTGAGGTATCAATTTCACACTGATTAACGCGGGTTGCGATCTTTTTTAACTCGTCCTTAATTTTCGCGCTTTTCTGATAGATCCTTGGGAGAATAAAAATATTAAAAAATTTGGAGTAAAACTTTTTTTTTTTGCATAGATCAGAAATCCAAACGAATTTCAGGAAATTTGTTGCAATTAAGCTTTAAGGATTCAAGTTATTTTTGTTGGTTCGAGTTTTTTTATTGATTTAAGGAATAAAATAAAATCTGATTCTGTTTCAGTTTGAGAAGGATACCGAAGTTTTGTCCTCAAAGATCTAAAATTTGAGGGAGGAAAAAAAAAAAAACACTTGACAAGAATAAAGGTTAGTGTTGTCCTCTGTGGTTACTTTAAAGTTTTGGAAGCATGTCGGCGAAGTTCGAAGGATTCTTTCCGTAGTAGATAGGCCATAGGTGGTTTCAATCCTCCCCAGGAACGAGCCGAAATCTAAAAATCTGCATTATCAAATTACTTGGTTTTGTTTTCCTCTAAATCGAAAGAAAACCCTTCTCTTCAATCGATCAATGGCTTCCCTTCAGATCAGCGGATCGGTTAGGTTCGAGCCGGTCGTGGGATTTAACCGGACCCGCTATTTCCGTCCGATCGGTAGTCTCGGTTTCCCTCGTTTCCGCCGGAGATTCAGTATCGGACGTCCGTTGTTGCTCCGCCGTTCTTCCTTCTCCGGCGACAAAATCGGTGGCTCTGGTGTAGAGTCTGAAGGTGATGACAAAGGATTCATCACAGACGCAGAGAGAGATGGGTCTGGCTCTGTTCTTGGGTTTCAGCTCATTCCTCCTGGTACTTCTTCATTGTGTTCCTTTGAATTAACAGTAATTTTGTCCACTCTTGTGTATAATTTAGGGGTTTTCGTCACTGAATTTTCTTTTCAAATGTGATTATAATATTATTTTTATGATTTCAATTGTCAAAAGATAACGATTCTCTTGAATTTTGCTTGTGGTCCTCAGATTCAAAGCTTCCCCTTCTCACTAAACATAACGTTTCAAATCTCGTCTTTGATTTTTTCAAAGTATCTGAATCAGTACTTTAGAGATTAACTCGATTTTTCTCCTACAGGTGATCAAAATATCTTCAGCACTAGCACTGAAGAAATTACACATCAAGAAGAGAAGAAAGGGGCCATTGATGAAACAGAGATGGCCGATTTTGCTGTTCCTGGAATTAGAGCTGTTGAAGAAGGAGCTGCAGAATTGGGAGTTTCGAGAGATATAGCCGAAGTAATCCACAACCTCGTGTTTGTTACATCCGAGGCGGCTCCTTACTCCAAGACAGGAGGGCTAGGAGATGTGTGTGGTTCTTTGCCAATAGCGTTGGCTGGACGTGGGCACCGTGTAATGGTCGTTTCTCCCCGGTACCAGAATGGAACCTCTGCAGACGATAACTATGCCCGGGCCAAGGATTTGGGTACCAGGATCACCGTTCATTGCTTTGGAGGTTCTCAAGAAGTTTCCTTCTATCACGAATATAGAGACGGTGTTGATTGGGTAAACCGCTAATCTCTTCTTGCATAAATCTTTGTGGAGTTATGGTTTGACAACCGCCATTGCTTTACAAGTTGTTTTATTTTTTGTGCAACTGTTTACAGGTTTTTGTAGATCACCAATCCTACCATAGACTTGGTAATCCATATGGAGATAGTAAAGGAGCCTTTGGTGATAATCAGGTACTACTGTTGATCGAAAGACCGTTGACACTGTCGAAAGAAAGAAATCTGGTTTCTAATTGTAGCTTTCTTTTCTGTTATTGTACAGTTTCGGTTCACATTACTCTGCCATGCAGCATGTGAAGCCCCTCTCGTGCTGCCTCTTGGAGGGTTCACTTACGGAGAGAAATCTCTCTTCCTTGTCAATGACTGGCATGCCGGACTTGTTCCCATGTAAACTTTTCTTATTCTCTTTACCCGTACTGTTAGATTTAACATTAAAACATCAGCGCAGGATATGTGAATTTTGAAAATGTATATCGTGTATCTTCTTTGATTCCAGACTTTTGGCTGCAAAGTATCGCCCATACGGAGTTTATAAAGATGCAAGAAGCATTCTTATTATACATAACCTCGCTCATCAGGTAAAAAGCATAAAGGATTTATTTTCTCCAGACCTGTAATATCTCTTCTCGTGGTTTATAATTTTACTCGTAACTTTGGTATGATGCCCCGTTTGTTAGCTTACCGTAGTAAGTTATTTATTTGTGTTTCTGTACAGTGTTTGATTAAGCTGAAAAAGTTATTTTGCATTTCATAATTTGGTTCTTTTACTAAAAGGGAGTGGAGCCGGCAGCTACTTACAGCAACTTGGGATTGCCTTCAGAATGGTATGGAGCGGTCGGGTGGGTGTTTCCAACATGGGCAAGGACTCATGCTCTTGACACCGGTGAAGCCGTTAATGTTCTCAAGGGTGCTATTGTGACCTCTGACCGTATCATTACTGTGAGCCAGGTGATGAATCTTTTGTAAGCATAGTCCATAGGGATTCAAAATTAGAAGCTGAGTGAGTTGGTGTTCTGATTGGGCTTCTTTTTTCAGGGCTATGCATGGGAAATCACTACTGTTGAAGGTGGATATGGTCTTCAAGATCTGCTTTCGAGTCGGAAGAGTGTTATAAGCGGTACTGTTCCTATAAACCCCATCTTTTTATCATTTGAACAATTTTCTGAGGTGATATTCCCGCGATGCTGATCAGGGATCACGAATGGAATCAATGTTGATGAGTGGGATCCGTCCACGGATGAACACATTCCTTTCCATTACTCTCTTGATGATTTCTCGGAGAAGGTGATGTGAAGTTTCTCTTGAGTAAAGGTGCCAACGGATTGTTATGGTGAACTGACTTTTTGTGATTGCTTTGGGAATTGCAGGTCAAGTGCAAGATGGCACTACAAAAGGAACTGGGTCTCCCCGTTAGACCTGAATGTCCTATGGTATGATTTCAAAAGCCAAACTTTTCTTCTTTTTTTCTAAATGGTCGTTAGTTATATAAGCAGGCTCATGTAGCTTCACATGTCTTAAAACTTTGAACAGATTGGGTTTATAGGAAGACTTGATTACCAGAAGGGCATCGATCTGATCCAAACCGCCGGTCCTGATCTCATGGTGGATGACATTCAATTCGTAAGTGAGTCTTTTGAACGGATTAACTGAACGCACACTGTGACTGGTGTGACACATGTTTTTCATGTCACCTATTATCTCCTGTCTTTAGCAGCTCGCACATTACTTAAGCACGAGGCAGAAATTTCGAAATATGTTTTTGGCTTCTGTAGTGGTTTTCCGCTCTCTGATATTCCTTTTTCAGTGAGGGACTTGTTTCTTTTGGCGAGATATCTTTATCGATCTGTTTAATGTGATTTGGTTTGTGCAGGTCATGCTTGGTTCAGGGGACCCAAAATATGAAAGCTGGATGAGGAGTATGGAGGAAACATACAGAGACAAATTCCGCGGTTGGGTTGGCTTCAATGTTCCCATCTCTCATCGCATCACGGCCGGGTAATAAAAAGAAAAAGAAATCTCTCTAGCTTAGACTTTAGTCAAACTCCTAAATACTTGGTTGAAGAAACAGTTCGCAAAACTTTGCTTTATCACTAGGGAGATCAGTTCTTTGGATTATCACATGATTCATGTGAAGGTGCTGTTCTAGAAACCCTTAAGAATGTCACAAAATTCTCAATTGGATTTTTTTTTTTTTTTTAAAACCTATAAACAGCTGTGACATTCTTCTGATGCCGTCAAGATTCGAGCCATGTGGTTTAAATCAGTTATACGCAATGAGATACGGAACCATTCCAGTCGTTCATGGCACGGGAGGACTCAGAGTGAGTTTCTTTAAATCTTCAAAAACCCGGATAAATACAAGATCAAATTGTGTTCAGAATCAGAGAATGGTTTGAAAGTTATGGTTTATAATTGGATTGTTATTGTTTTCAGGATACTGTTGAGAATTTCAACCCTTATGCAGAAGGTGGAGCTGGTGCTGGTACAGGGTAATAAAATATTCTGTTTTAAGAAACTTTTTGAGAGATCAAATTCAAATGATTGGTGATCTTATGAATCTTTTTTGTATTGTGGGTTTAATGTTTCAGATGGGTTTTCTCTCCCTTGTCGAAAGATAGCATGGTGTCGGTAAGTTTATCGAACTCTCCATTTTTCTTTAAGGTTTGTGGTTATGTTCTCTGGGATTTCGTGGGTGAAATGACGAAAATGACCGTGGTGTGTGACTTGCTTACTCCAGGCCTTGAGGTTGGCTGCAGCAACGTACAGAGAGTATAAACAGTCATGGGAAGGATTGATGAGAAGAGGAATGAGCCGTAACTATTCTTGGCAAAACGCTGCCGTTCAGTATGAGCAAGTCTTCCAGTGGGTTTTCATGGACCCTCCCTACATCAAGTAGATCCAAACACACTACTCGTTTGATCCGAACCAAACCGAGTTGGACCGGGTCTGACCAGACCATACCTGACCTGACCAATCCGAGGAAGATAAGGGCTCTTGTGGAACCTCTTCTTCCGGTTATCGAAAATCTATGGTTTTCAACGTTTCCACCACAAACCATCTATTTATGCTATATTATCTTTTAACTCTATGATATTTTTTTTTTGTTTTGGGGAGGTATAGAATTTTAGTTATGAGGCAATACTTCGTTTCTTTTGTCGGTTATGGGATCTGCGTTTCCCAATCATCTAAATTTGGGGTCGTTAGTCGAGAAATTAGATAAAACCGATCACCAATGATGGATGATATATTGATAATGATGATTTCATGACAAATTGGTGGACAGTATTCCTTAAAACAAATAATTCGATCAAACTTATTAATGATAGATGATCATGAGAATGAGTAGGAGAGCAGTAAGTAACACACAAATGAAAGAAAACGTAAAATATAATTTAAGTCCATTAGACGTGCTTACCTTATTCATCCAAACAGAATATTAAAACACATTAACTTATTTATTTCGCAACGATTCTATACCATAACATTGTACTTATTACAATAACGACGATAATTTACACCAACACTGGAATATCATCATCTTTTGGTTATAAACATTGATATACTGAGAAAAGTTCATTAATTTTTTATGATCAATCGATCAATCTCGTCTTTGATCTCACGGAATAACAACAAATGAAAATAAAAGTGAATCGTAGAAACTTATTAGTTATTATTATACACAAGTAAACAAGTAATTGGTTAGTGGGTTTAAGGGAGAGTCCAAAAAAGGTTTCTTTGTTTATTTATTTGTTATAATGTTTCGTTGAAAACGTTATCGTTCGAGCACGCACGTCCTAGTTTACCATACTATATTTGTAGTTCACATTCAAAAAAGCTTTCCTAAAGCTGACCAACCAGTTCACACTGAAAAGTGTATATGACATTGATTGTTTTTTTTTTTTGACTAAAACATTTTCTTACATAAAAAAAAGTAATAAAGATATTTCTGATATAATTGAAAATGTACCAACTGGTTAATAATTCGATGATGGCAGAAATAGTACTTATAACTTTTTGAATCATCTTATATTATTCAATCAAATACAAATGAATGTGTAATGGTGCTCGTACTTTGTTTTTACCAGTAATCAGTTACATCAAGAACCATTTTTCATTTTTGACATCTTTTTTTTTNTTTTTTTTTTTTTACATTTTTTTTTTTTTTTTTTTTTTTTTTTCATTTTTGACATCTTGAATACTGCTATTTTGTTTCATAGGCTAAATTAAATATTTAATTAACATAGAATTTCGTCTATCTTTTTTTTTTCTAAGTACAAAAGTGGGTAGAACAACAAAATGTATGTTGGAACAACAAAAGTGGGTAGAACAACAAAATGTATGTTTGAACATACACGAAAGTAAACGTTTCATGTAAACGTGACAAAAAGAGCTGACATGAATATGCTGAAAAGTTGAATTTAGATTTATTAATTTATTTGGGAATAAAATGGTTATTTTGAATGAAATTAAGAAATGATGAACATAATAAGATCAGACCGAGCGTTGCTCCGGAAATGATGGGACAAAAGTGGGTAAGTCAGTGGAATTTGAGGTTTTTGATACCAAACACAAACCCCTTTTTCTTCACTTTCTCCCTCTAATTACTCTCTTCGTCGCTCCGCATTCTCACTTTCCTCTTTGGCCCTACGTGTTAAACTTCAAAAAAGTCTCTCTATTTTTGGTGTTTAAATCCCCATTTTTCAATCACCCATGTCCAGTCTGTTTTTCGCGCAAAATAGCGGGAGGAAACAAAAGCGAGAGAGAGGCTTGGACTGAGAAATCTCAGGTTAGTTTCCTGTGTATTATTCTGCCATTTATCTGTTTGTTCTCATTCGTTTTGTCTGAAAAATTCAGTTTAACTTGTTGAAAGGTTGAGACTTTGAACTACAGTGTGCTCTTTTATTTCATTCAATAAAACCATTTCAGGATATAATCGGTAGTTTGAATTGGGGTTTGGGAGCTCTGTTCGTATGGGTAGAGCAAGTTGAAGCTTTTCAATGTTCTTGATTAAGGGTTTTAGGTAATCTGGGTTTGATTTTGGTTTACAATTCCTTTGTTAGGGATTTAGATTATTTTAGGAAATAACTTGAACTGGTCTTTGTGTCTGTTCATATTCTATGGAAAAAGCTTTGCAGTTCTTGATTGTAAATGGAATAAAAACTAATATTGATCTGTGTTGGTTCAAAGTCTAATTCTTTAGTTTTTATTTGTAAACAATTGCAGCTATCTGTACGGGTTTTTTTTTTTCTTTTGGTTTTTAACCAATCTGTTGTAGTCTCCTTTCTGGGAAATTTTGTTAATTTTTTATAGACTTGTGAGTATTATTGAAGATTCGGACAAAATCTATTTGTTTCTGATCAAACTGTTGGGTTGCTTTAGAGCTGTGGATTCTACTTCTTGTCTGTTTGTTATTCTTTGTTAGATTAGTTAGCGTGTTGTTGTTACCTAAAACATCCACAGAATCATAAAATCTTGGGTTTAGATTCCTTAAAAAAGCTTTAAAATTTTAGATTCTCTGAGATCTGTGATCCAAAACACTCGAGAACTTCTCGAGGGGATGAGAATTCCAAGATTTTAATTCTGTATGGACTCATTGGATCCCGAAAGTACGAGACCATTTCGTGCTTTCATATGGATTTAAAAGAGAATCTTTAGGTGGATTTTTGCTAGCAGCTTGAACAAATCAAATTTCAATTGTAGCTGATAATACCAAGTCTATTAGGTGTTAGGATCAAAAATAACTGTTTATTCTCGACGATCTTTTTCGCTTGTTGTTTTATTTCCATGATGGTAACAAGTACACTCAAGATGTTTTCTATGAGAAAATCTCTTAGTCTCTCATATTTATTGCCTGACCCATTTGTTTGTTTTCATTGTCTGCAATTACTGGCTTGGATCTTCTCTTATCTTCTGATTGTCTAAGTTTGGATCAGTTTTTCTTTCTCTGTTCATATGTTATAAAAAATGTGGCTTTCAAGTATTCTTACAAGTACCATCACTGAAGATTGAGTTTTTTTTTTCCCGTCATTCTTATTTGATCATTTCATTTCCGCAGAGAAAGAGAGAACGGGACTTGAGATTCCATTGTTAATCTTTGAATCAAAATGAGTGCAGCGGCTACAATGCCCATGCCCCGAGAAGCTTCTAATTATGATGAGATCTCTATGCAACAGAGCATGCTCTTCTCTGATAGTCTTAAGGTAGATTCTAAATCTCAAAGTTGAATAAATCTTAGTGGATCTTGTGTTCATTGTTAAAGTCTTCAAGTAATCATCTACGAATTTGTCTGATTACTAGCAAGTTAAGGATGTGTAGTAAAAATCTTTTGTGAAATGAAATCTTTCTTTGCAGGATCTGAAGAATCTGAGGACACAGTTGTATTCAGCAGCTGAGTATTTTGAATTATCCTACACAAACGATGAACAAAAACAGACGTGAGTGAGTTTATTCCTCTCGCTATTCCTTGTTCTATTTCTTAATGCTCCTTGGTTCACATCTCAGATCGATTGTCATTCATATTTTTTTTTTTTCTATTTTCATGAATTTTCCATGTTTATGCAGAGTCGTGGAGACACTGAAAGATTACGCAATAAAGGCTCTGGTGAATACAGTTGACCATTTGGGTTCTGTTACGTATAAAGTGAATGACTTCGTTGATGAAAAAGTCGATGAAGTAGCAGGAACCGAACTAAGAGTATCTTGCATCGAACAGGTATCAATTATTTCTCATAAACTTGTCTTTAAATGGACCGTTGTTTCTGCTTTATTTTTTTTTTTTTTTTTTGGGTTACTGAGTTTTCTTATACATGTATAGAGGCTACGGATGTGCCAAGAGTATATGGATCATGAAGGTCGTTCGCAGCAATCACTCGTGATCGACACTCCAAAGTTCCACAAGCGATACATCTTGCCTTGTAAGTCTCTCTCTATCTCTACGTTTCTGTAACCTTTCTTTCTCTTATTTCTGACTACCAAAAACTAAATTCTCTATCAGCGGGTGAAATCAAGAGGGGTGGCAACCTTGCAAAGCTCAAGAATGTTGAAAGTAGTTTTGGTGAAGAAGATGACTGGAACCAATTCCGAAATGGTATAACTTTCATGTCATCTACTTGTCCAAGATTTAAGATTTCTTCCATACCTGATTCTTGATTTGCTCTGTTTCTTGTTTCCTAAAGCTGTTCGTTCCACAATTCGGGAAACGCCTCCACCACCCCTTAGGTTAGTTCCGGTATTCATAGTGAGTTCCCTTGTGAACTGACCAGAATTTGATGTGTCGGTCTATTGCTTTTTGCAGAAAACCGATACTTCAGACTCCGTCTCCACGGAAACCTCAACGTTCAGCGACATTCTCGTTCTCATCTATAGCCACGGCACCAAAGAAAGAACAAGGTAAAAAAGAAAAACTTTAGCTTGAAACGCCGTTTTGGGCTTAATGGGAATACAAACGTTTGATTGTGCGTTTGGTAAACCAGATAAGCGAGCAGTATCACCGCATCGGTTTCCGCTTCTAAGATCCGGTTCAGTTGCTATCCGACCGTCATCAATCAGCCGGCCAACGACCCCAGTCAAGAGTAGAGCGATAACTCCTAAACGGGTAAAACTTGGGTTACATTTCAACCACTCACTCACTAAGGCTCTATCTTTACCGGTTTTGATTCTTGATTTTTTTTTACGGTGCAGTATCCGTCAGAACCGAGAAGATCGGCTTCGGTCCGGGTTGCGTTTGAGAAAGAAGCCCAGAAAGAACCAGAGCAGCAACAGCAACCAAGCAAGAGTAAACGGCTCCTTAAGGCGTTGCTTAGCCGACGCAAAACCAAGAAGGACGATACGCTCTACACTTACTTGGACGAATATTGAACCGAAGCTGGTTTTGTATGTCGACTCGTAAACCAGAAATTTTATTCCAATTTTCATCGCAATATGTATGCTTCTGTAATTTTTTTTATTTTGTATACTGTACGACTGCCAAAATGTGAATGCAATATTTTCTTACAAATGTACAAGCAAACCCGCTGAACGAAAATCAATATCGATAAATGTTTGGTTAATTAACCAAACTGATAAAAAAATACAAAACTTTTGTGTCAGATTCGGATTGTTGTCCCTAATCTCGTTAACAAATTTGGACTGAAATTAGAACTTTTATGCCCTGTTAATAAAGGTCATATCAACTCATTTTAAAGGCTCAACACAAACGAAAGAGGAATGTGATGATATTTTTACGAATTTGCTTTCGATACTGGTGCAATTATAAGGTGGTTTTTTCAAACTTATTCAGTTTTTGAGATTGATCAATAAAGGTTGAGATTATTATCTATGGTAATTGTTCAACGAGTTAACCTATTCGAGTAATCAAGGAAAAGATAGTATTATATTCTGCTGTATTAAATACAAATAATACATTGATAAATTTGAAAGATGAACTTTTATTGTCACCAAAAATGAAGGGATTACAACAGAAAAGAAACATACACACAGATATTACTTTAGAAAACAAAGACAAAGAAATGGAATACAAAACCGTTTCAAGCCTTAAAAAAAAACCTTGTCGCAGCTCTTAACAATATAAAACCAACATCAGAACATATATATATAAGCTATTTCCAAACAAGACACCAACTTACGAGTCTTTCTCCATGCACGAACGTTGTTCATCACTTAAAGGTTTAGATACCGGTTTGGGATTCGTCTTTTCTAATATTTTTTGGTGGTGGTGGAGGCGGTGATCTCTCGTAAAATTGAGCCCCAAGTGATCGGTGAGAAGAAGTAAGAGAAACTTGAGGACTGAAATAAGAGGATTTTGGTGTGTTGGTATCCGCATGAGTGTCAAGAAGTTTCCGGTTGGTTTGAGCCTGCACGATCATGATTATAGCTAGGAGAATACAACATTTTAAGAGATGATTCGATGAAGCCATTTTTATTTTCCGGTGATTCTTTACTCACCAACTATGGTGAGGTCTATGTATAGCACATAATACAGGGTTCCCACTAACTCATTGATTGTTTTTAAGATTATTTTTGTCTATAATTAATGATCAAACTATTTTAATTTGGGAAGAAACCTTTATCTAATGATCGTCAATTTAGTAAATGCGGATTATGGTTATTGGATATATGATTTTATAAAAATGTTCCTTTCTGTCTTACTTGAATTTTGTCGGATAAAAAAAAAACTATTGAAAAGATCCATTCCGCACGAAAGAGATGATGTCAAATCCAATAAAATGCATTTTGTCTTTTGTCTAACGTGGCACCAGAAAATGGTTACAATTACGGACTGGTTAGATTATAAATGAGAGAAGGGACAGAAAAATAGAGTTGTATTCTAAGTTTCAAACCAGTCCATTGCAAACGTTACCTAGTTTAGACAATGAAACTGTAAACCGGAGAAGGAAAATCAATTCAGACAATGCTAGATCAAAACCAAACCGAGGAAAATACGAAAGGTTTGGTTACTTTCGGTTGGTTGTCCCAAATTCGGTTACCAAATTTGTCTGTACATTGGGATTAAACCGAACCGAGAGCACTGTACCGGAGAGCGTGTATATATAGGTTGAAGAGATTCCGGTTCTATCTGTTTTAATGCTGCGGCCAACAATGGCTTCCTTCACCTGCTCTTCGATTTTACCTGTAAATCTCCACTTCTTCCTTTTATGATTCCCTGTAGTTATATCGTTCGATTTCGATGTGATTGATTGTCTGGTTGCTCTATCTATTCCGGGGCCGACACTTTCACTTCCTAATTTTACTTTGGAGCTTAAATTGTAAAATTCGATTTTGTATATTCAGATTGCTGATGCGAGAAGCGGGAGCTCACGCTCTTCAAGCTTCACATTTCAGTCGTCTCAGGTTTTCAGTGGTTGATTTTTTTTGTTATATCTATATGAATTCGCAGGTTTCGGGGGGAAATTTGATTAATTTTGGTTGATTTTTTTTCAGGTTTCTTGCGGGATTCAAAGGGATGATAATAATGGACGCCGTATTTGGCGGAGGAGAAAATTGGTAAGAAAATTGTGTTCTTGTATCTCAATTAACTTAACCATGTTATGAGCAAAGTGGGAATCAGGTAATGATTGGTGACTGTTGTGTGAATCAAAATCTGGGCTTAGCTTTGGTTTTTCTTCCACCGCTTTGAGACCTTGCTAAAAAGTCTACACTTTTTAGGACACAGAAGAAGCATTGTTCTAGTTTACTCTTCTTGTTTTTAAATTAGCTTAGAGGATCTCCTGTTTCATGAGTTTCTGAGTTGAACTCTGCCTCATTACAGAAACACTAGCTTATAATGATACGGTTCTGATACTATCTTTGAGCTTAAGGAAACAAGGTTCTTACTACTAGTTAGTTTTTACTTAGTAATCACGATAGCTTGCAGCTGTTATTTATCTATCAGGATCGTTATATAAACTATCATTTTCTGTACTTTGATCATCGTATCAGGTTAATATTCATGAGTTCCTTGTTTCTTTGTTTTTGAGAATTCATAATTACCAAAGCCAGAACAATGCATAATAGTGTTTGTTTATCTTTAGCTTCAAAGTTTCCCAAACCATAGTCTGGATTTTTTGTTTCTCAAAAAATTTATTTTGCACTGACCAAATGAATCGATATTTTCTTAATTATATTTTCCAATTCTATAGATTTAATTCAGAGATCAAACAAGTGTGTAGGTTTGCAATCCATGTCAAGCGGCCATTAATGTCTTGTCCTGTTTTGTCTGCAGACAAAGAAGGACGATATGTTGCGTTACAAATTGCAAAGAGTTCCATTTGTGGAAGAACAAGTGAGGAAGATAAAGGAAGTTGGGAAGGTAATGACAATGGACATAGAGCGGTTGCTTTTGAGCGAAGACAATCGTTTTGAATTTGTCAATAGTGTAGCAGCTGAAGCAACAGAGTACGTGGAAAGAAACAGAGACGAATATGGAGGTACCAAAAAAGCCATCTTTCATGTTTTGAGCAACCGTGTGAACGATCTCGGGTTTGATCGTCCTGAGGCTTATGTAGAATCTGATCCTTACAAACCCGGTCCTGGCTATTTAAAGGAGGAATTCACATGAGAGATACTATAAGAAGAGTTTGAATATATGTAATTCACAGATTTCTTTGTTATATTACCAAATGAAGTCGATGCATTCACAACTTTGTTGTTGTAATTTTGGTAGAACAATATATATCTCCGGATTATTTGTTTATTATGTACGTGATTTTTATAAATTAAATTCTTTGTTGAAATGTGATAAACTGAAAAAAAATTGAGTCGAAAGGTATTTTTTCTTCCAACACGAACAATTAATACCACATGATACAAACTTTTTGTTTTCCTAATGATTTCCAGATTTTTTTTCGCTTTGGAACAAAAACAAGCTTCTGTGTGTCGGTTTTGAATCTTTTGATATTCCACTTCAATATTTACCCAAAAAAAATAATTAAAAGCAGCTAAGAATGACAACTGGATTTTGTTGCTTTTAAGTATACAATATTGTTGATTCGAACCAGAACCGATATCATAGATCGGTGTCAAATCGGATCGGAAGAGGCCGAAATTACGCTCGCTCGTCGGTCCTGATTTGAGATTTTCGTTGAAGAGCGCGAAAATGTACGTCTCGAAAGTCCGATTGGGCATCAAGGGCGTTCCGATACCGGAATTTACACGCGCCACCACTTTCTTGTTAAACTCAGCCGCCGTGGAGACGTCGACGCCGATCTGACCTCTGTCTCCATCCGACGGCCATCCTATCTCACCTACCACGATCTCAACGTCTGAAAACCCTAGACGATCCATGGCGGAATAGACCGAATCAAGCTGAGCATCGAACATGTTAGTGTACAGAAGCTTCGAATCTTGGTCGAACAAGCCTGGATTAGGTCTAAAGAGAGCGAAATCGAGCGTGTCGGCTGAGTAGCCGAAGAACGGGTAAGGATTCACAACGAACGGCGAAGCAATAGTCCGGAGAAAGCTGAGGAGAGGCTTGAGCACATGCGTGTCGTAGCCTTGCCGGAATTTAGCAGAAGACGGAGGGGTGGAATCAGAGAGAATTCCTAAGGAATGAGGCGTGGAGATCTGGATGCGACGGTGGAGAGAGGCGGAGACGAGGGCGGTGTGAAGGGATTGCATCGCCGGGACTAGGTTTCTGATGAGGAGGTGATCAGCGGTGGAGATGACCTCGTTTCCGACGAGGATGCGGATGATGTTGGTGGATGGGAAGTGAGGTTGGATGTGATCGGAGATCCATTGTTGGGCGAAGGAGAAATTGGTGAGGTGTGGGATTTGGTCGTTGGGGACGGTGACGGTGACGGCAACACCGGTGTGAGCAAAGGCTCGGAGGATTTGAGGATCGGCGTCGAAGAGGCGGATGCGGTTGATGACGGTGGAATGGAGGAGGAATTCCGCAACTTGACGCGGCGGAGGGAGGTTGTTAGCGAGTGTGCCGTAGTTTACGCCAATGCTCGCATCAGCTGCTGATCCTCACGATTATTAAATATATATGCTAACCGTTGATTCAAATATGAACATATATATACTATACCTATCTTATTTCCATTCAATTTTTTTATTTTTCGAACGCTATCTGGTTACTGTATTGAAACGGAGTAGGTGCGAATGAAAAGAAGGTGATATTAGATTCAAAACTGTGTTCCCAATAAATTATTGGAAAAATCTTGAAATACAAATATTTAAAACGAGACATGAAAAAATACCTGGCGAAAAGATGGTAAGAAATCCTACCATAGTTATAGGAGAAATAAACGAGGAACAGGAGAAAAATAGTAGCATAAAATTCATGGTTAAGCTTTAAGAATCAAAAATCAAAATGGAGAAAGAGGGATAATGTTCCAAGAGTTTGGTATTTATCAATGTTCTCCAAAATATGCGTTGCTTTGTCTTTGGGAGATTCCGGAGCTCGAATCGAGTCAGTCATTGGCAGCATAGATAACTAACATTTTCTTTCTCGAGAAATTTACAGTAATTTTTCTTTATAAACTTGAAAAAAAAACACTCTACTCTACAAGTAAAGCCAAAACTAAGATAAGGCAACATAACTTGTTGATATTCTTAAAATAATCAAACAGATGAAATCTAACTATTGTTATCAGCAAACTTAAATAGTATGTAGTATGATTATATTTTTGTTTCTTAAGCCATTCATGGGAGATTCAAACTACTTTTGCTTTCTTAAGTTTGGAAACTGGAAAGGAAATTCTGATTCAAGTTTTTCTAATACAGTCTGTTATGTACCAAAAAATATCGTAATAGAGAGAAAAACATGGTATTTACACGAAAAAAGGGGCCTCGGTTACATTTCCCTATATATTATTTCTTACAAAAAAAGGCAAGTATAATTATACTAATAATAATTTTTACGATAAAAAGGCAAAAATCGGAGTTAGCCTTCTTTTTCTCGTTCCCCTACCTCTGAAGCAATTCCAAACCCTTCAGCTCCGGCTAGGTCCGAACCTGGTGAGACCCAGCTACAAACCACCGGGTCAAATAGCGGGCCAACGAGTTAAGGCCCAAACTTAGGCCCGTACAAAACTCCTAACTTCACCACGTGTAAAATCAGATTGGTACATCATACGACACGTGGATGCGGAGGATATATACAACGACGTATGACAAGGAGCGTTTCATAGCCGTTGGATTTCAAACGGGAACCGGCAAACCGTAGTTGTGAAACAATCTGATCCGTCCATCCCACCCGCCAGTGACTATAACCAGTCCCCAGAGATGAGAAGACTCAGACGTTCTCCGGCAAGATGATCGGAGGAATCTATAATGCGATCTACGGATCGCCTTCACCGGAGAAAACGAGCTCGCTAGCTTCTCCTCCGGCCAAGTCGCAGATCCCTTGGGAGAATCGAGAACGTACTCGCGCCCCAAGGAGAAGAGCGACGGCGACAGCTCGGATCCGCCGGAGATTACAGGTGCGAATCCGCACCACGGGATAGCGACTGAGACATCTGCAGAGAATTTCTCAAAGGATCGGATCTTAACTCGTTTCGTGTAGGAGAAAAAACCAGGAGACTGCGGCTCGGGATCGTTTACAATGCAGTTCCAGACGTAGACGGATGAGTCATCACACGCCGATATTATGTGCTTCCCGTCTGCTGTAAACGATGCCGATATCTGATTTCCAGTATTTCGAGATCCTACAAGATAAAAACACATTTCAGAATCTGCATATTTTTGTTCGGTTAAAGTTTTTAAAAGCATTACCTTTGTATTTATGGACAACATTGCGACCGCTAATGATCCTGACTTGTGAATCCGCTGATGCCACCATGACTCTGCTAGGGTCAGTGGAATCAAACTGTCGAAGAAACTAGTTGAGTATCGTGAAAATATATTCAATCTTGGGTGAAAAAACTCGTATAATTCGAGAAGCAAAATGCACCTGAAAACCGATTATTCGTTTATTTGACGACTTCTTTTTGTTATGCAGACATATCTGACCATCGAGTTGAAGGCAGTGGCCTGAAAAAATAACGTAAGAATTCTGGTTTCTAAGCAAATCTCAGGTGTGTATACTTAATCTGAGCATTACCCGATACATTGTAGAAGCGACAATCGCTCGTCAAAGTTCCGACAATCCCTGCCTGAAATAGATAAAGTATTCTTGTTTTAGAAAGAAAATCTGTGCCGAGTCGACAAAAAGAAGAAAAAAAAGATTTTTGGTTCTGAGACAGACCTGACCGTCTGGGCGATAACAAACTGCGGTTACAATGCCTCTAGCATCGGCCCAATCTACAACTTGGGACTGAGAAGTTGACCAGATACGAACTTTTCCATCTATCGAACCGCTGATGAAGTGATCATCATCAACCGGGTTGAACTGAACAGATGTAACTGCAAAATTGCAAAAAGAAAACAGAATGGCGTTCTGATTGAATGATCAACTAACAAGGGAGGAAAGAAAAAAAATACACAACAATGCCGTTGTACAGACAGATAAGAACATTACCATAGTTACTGTGAGAGAAGATTCCAAGACAGTCCTCACGGCCAATCTGCCAAAGCCGAACGCTATTGTCTACTGAAGCTGACAACAGACGCTGCCACCAATATCACAGAATGAGCAACTCGGTCTAGTTTTCTGTTCAAGATTACACATACAGGGACTGAATCTACGTTCTTGTGTTTTAGAGATCTCAAAAAATAACGAAACATGCATAAAAAAAGGTGTCTAGCTAGTTCAAGAAAGCAACTCTGTAAAATTCTTGAAGCTGTTTAAGACGAGAAGCCTTGAGCAGGTAAACCTAGAGTTCGGTTCAATGCATTAATGTAAAAAGAAAGGGAAGTTCGAGAATGTAAACTCACATTGTTCTTGGACCATGAGATATCAAGGATATCACCACTGTGACCGAGAAACTCATGAACGGGTTTATCAAGAACCCGGAAAATCTTTGGGGGAATAATTACACAAGCGGACTCTGTTGTCTTCCTTGGACTCATCAGTGAGCCAGAAATGCCCTCCTTTTCTACGGCCACAGGTCTCAACTCAGAGAGTTTGCTCACTTCAAAGTATATACAAGAGGGATCGATCTTGGGAACGTCATGTTCATCACATCTTTCGTCTTCAACAATGCTCCAAACCCGCAAAACCCCGTCTTCACCGGCACTTGCAAGGTACCTCCCATCAGGACTAAATTTCATAGCGAGAATCGCTCCTTCATGAGCTTGTATTTCTTGACCCTTAAAAAGAGCAGAAAGCTCCTTAGCCTCTTTTTTATACTCTTTCACCTTAACCCTCTCAATCCTACTCCCCAAAGCCGCAACTTCACCAGCAGGATCCCCTGATCTTTCCTTATTACGCACTTTATTCAGCCGACTCAACCATTTCTCCATAACCCTCTTCATGATTCCACCTACATCCCGGTGTTCTGCAGCGGAAATCATCGGGTTTGGCGACTTAGGTTCAATGGCTTCACCATTTTCCTTCAAAATCCTATCTGTTAAACCCGATGCAGGTGATCCAGAACAAAGGCTCGAGCTAATATCATCATCAAAACCCAAATTCCTCAAAACCATTCCACTAGTTAAATTCCCAGCATCTACTTCTTCCTCTTTACACAAACTCTCCTTCACAATCCTATCTACATTTTCCCTTGGACTAAGCACAGAAGAATCACAACGACAAGAGCTAAACTCATCGTCGGACTTCAAACTCCTCAAAACCGCTGCTTCACTAACCGAGCTTGAGAAACGATCCACATTGCCTGATTTAGGTGGCTCCTGGTGATGAGTTTGGCTCACATTTACTCCCATCCAGTTCAAGAACTTCTCTCGACGCTCCTCAGCGTTCCCTGGGCTTTTGATCCAAATATCGTACTGGAAATCGGCAGAGATCGACGATGGAGATTCATCGTACTCGATTGCACTGGAACAAGAAGCGATTTCTTCGTGTGCATCGAAAAATCGAGATTCTTCGTCTTCAATTAGGGATTCCATTTCTCCTCTCATTTGGATTCTTAAAGCTGCCTGGAGAGAAAACAACCGAGAAAGTTTTTTAATTTTCTGAGAAAATAAATGAAGACGAAGTTCAAGAAGAAGAAGGGAAATTAGTAAAATAATCAGAGGAAGAAAGAACATTGATAAATGGAAAACATATGCAGTTTAAAAATAAAATACACATAAATACCTAGAATCAATCGAACAACATAGATCCCGATCAAATGTAAAGAATCGAGAAGTAAAATCATAAACAAAAATAAAAGGAAATCTGTATCGAAAATCGAGTTCCAATTCCAAGCCATTAAAGCTTAAACCTAATAATAAAATTGAGAATCGAATCATAAAAATTAGAAACTAAAAAAAATCATATGAATTCAGAAGGAAAGGACAAGACATGCAGATTTCGTTAAGAAATTTTGAAATCAACGAAAAAGGTTATTTAAAAAAAAATATATTTTTGCTAATTTCTTACATGTAGAGATTTCTTTTTCGAGGTTTATTTGATGGTGGGAAGCTCAAGAAACGAAGAAGAAGAAGAAGAAGAAGCAATGAGATACCAAGAAGTTCTTTTCACTCTCTTCTCTGTTTTTTTCGGATTTTGGAATAAACAAAATAAGTTGATTTTGATTTTTTCTTTTTTCTTTTTGTCTGACAAAAAAGAAGCGTAGATTGAAGGAAATGGAGAATCTGTGGCACAGATGAAGGAGAAGAAGAAGGAAATTATTATAGTTTGGAAGATTGTCCGAATCTGATTTGGGAGGACATTAATTTCTCATATTAATATGTGCGGTCACATTAATTATATTATCGCCTTTTTTCTAATTTTATCCTTCCTACCGTCATTTTAATTATTTTGTTTTATTTTATTCCGCTATATCCTTTTCTTTTTCAGGCAAAAATCATCCTTCTGTGTATTATTTTTTTCCAATACAAGCATTGTTTTTGTCATTTCCCAATACAGAAAGACGAAAATGTGGAATAATATAACAATACTATAATAAGGTATTAATCTAGTCAAAACATAAACAAAACACTATAGCACACGTTAGTCGACTAGTCGCTACTGTTGTATCAATACGATTATGAATTTTATTACTTGTTATCTTAGAAAATTCATCCAAATTAATACATTTATAAAGTATTATTCAATAATTCAAGAGAAAAATTAGCATTAGCTTAATTATGTAAATAAATTACTTAGAATTATTTTATGGGTCTATACCAAAATTCAGTTTTCTGTACACATGTCTTTTTCATGACTATTGCAAAATTTACATAACGAATGTAGATTTGGATATTAGTTTAACTTTTGGATTAGAATCTTCAGTTATAATTAAGTAGTATTTTTCTTTTTTCTTTTAGTTATAATTTAAACCTAAATGATAATATATCAACGATATAGCACAAACTATTATACTACATATTCTGGTTTTGATGTTCACTAATAAAATAAAATCCTACTATATAGATTCGAACTAGTTTATAGAAAGTGGTTAAAATGGGTTCAAACTTTAAACCACTACAGTAGCTGAAAACAAAACTTAAGAGTAAAATTAAAGATTAAACGCTACATAATTCATGAAATTCAGAATTTTGTTTCCGCGTGATAAACGCGCCTTCACCCACCAGGCAGCACTTGTGTCGATCGCACAACACTTCCATTCCAACGCAACACTTGATCCTCCATCTTGACCTGTTACTTTCACTAATGGTGTTGCCAGCAGATTTCATCATTAAAACCTAAATCAGTTTTTTTTTTTTATATATAATTTTTTTGTTGTTGTTGATTGTGCTAACAACTATACGAGAGTATACTGAGAACTAAAAAATGCGATATTTTATATACGATCAATGGGTCTGATTGGTAAACTAAAGCGATACGGATTTTTTAGCGGGTAGCGAGAGTGGTAAACGGTTACGGAATAGTGCAAAACTGTAAGAATGAGCTGTAAGAAAAAGCGGTAAAAAAAAACTGAGAGTAAAGTTTATAGTATCGCTTTCAGTATTGTTTTTGTGATTGGTAACTGTAAAAGCGGTAAACCATGTACCGCAGCGGTACGGGGTTACCAATCAAACCCAATATCTTTTACTACCACGGTGAATGATTAAATCCATAATAAAACAAAGATTATGTTTGACAGATGATTCAGTCTTTTGTGTATATGTGATTGATTTCTCTTGTAGCATACGATAAATTGATGTCTCTCTTGGCTTACAAACGCTATATAATATATCTTACATATTTTTTTAGGATTTTTAGACCTCTAATATGTGGTTTAGTAAACACATTTTCATTTTTTTTTTGGTTTGATTAAAGGAAAAAACTATATGAATAAATAAAACATATTCATATTACAAAAATTGATCGTATCCATCATATTTTTCTATAGATATACATTGCTACTCGCTACAATAGAATCTATATTTTGGTTGGTGTAAATTGCATATATTCATTTATATCCTCTATATTTTAAAAGAGAAATTAGAGAGTGAAAGCGGAAAAGTTAATGTATGATGCCAAAGTCTTAAATGAAAGATAAACTTAAACTTGGAATAAGCAAACTCTCAAATAGAGAGGGATGGTGATATCCGACATAAATGATGCCAAAGTCACAAATAAAAGTTAAACACTAATTAACAACTAATCGGACATTACAAATAACCATAAATGGGTACCGTCAGCATAACATCGAATGTTTTATATGAAAAGTAAACATGGTGGGGTTAGGTGCTTCATCCTTGCATATACTATTTATTTATTATGCGTTTTTTCCAAGCTTATATAATTTATCAAGAAAGAATTAGGGAGAATCTAATCAAACTATGCCAAAATAAAAGGGAATAAATTGCACAAGAAGAAATTAATATGCAAGACACAAGAGTATTTTAGTATTTTGTGTCAAACACAAAATGTGTTTATGTTAAATGATCGACACAAAATCAATGTAAACATATCCGCTAATATGATTAAATAAATATATATGATTTCCATTAAAAATAAATTATGCTCAAAATATTAGTATCGGGGTTAAATTGGTTTAAAGGATTTATCAACAATATTAAGGGGGAGATAACGGGTGATATTGTTATTTTTGAATCCTTCACTATATATTATGTTGTGGCTTTGCTTTGGTTAGACGTTTACGTGGTGAAGTCTGTAAGACGTTTAAACTCAGTCATATATTTTTTTACTTCAAAATAAAATATTTTGTGTTATGTGATATATATATATATATATATATA